>WTSP01014349.1:0-24041 GCA_025331215.1 Actenoides lindsayi | reverse complement strand
TTAGTCACACATATAGAAGATGATGGCTCTACACGTCCCCCCTTGTTCGTGTTTTTTTTTTTGTTCCTGGTTTTTTTTTTTTTTTTTTTTTTTTTTTTTTGTGGGGGGGGGGGGGGGGGGGGGAGGGTCCTATTTTCAGCTTAGAAAGTTCTCTTACTTGTCTATGTAGCACAAATAGATGCTTTATTTCAGTAATGGTCTTACTGCTGTGGTGCACAGATCTCCAGGGAGATCTTGTCCCCTGCCATGGACCCCTGGTCATGGTTTTGTTCTGAGTCAGCTGACAGCGGCTGCAAACACGTGTCCCTGTCCTTTGATGGAGTTGTAGTTTCCTGATTAAAAATGGGAAATGGTCCTGAGTCCTACATCTTTTCTCAGCTTGAATGAATGGCACGGGTGCTGGTTTGTTTATCAGTCGAGCCTGCAATCCCCACAAAAATAAATCACATTTGCCAACAGGATCTGACAGCCGTAAATGTGCGTTGGTTGGCATTAATTATGCCGGTCTCCTTTGCTTCCTGGTGATCTGGTCTGGTTGCAGCCATCCATTTATTTTGCCTTGGCTCAGTCTTTGCCTGTGCTTGCCCAAGTCAGCTCTTACCCATTTCAATACTGGCAGGTACAGGCTGCTACCTCTCCTGGGACTTTCTAGCATCTCCAGCTGGCCAGAGATCACCTTTTGACACGCGTACAGCTTGTCAGCCAGGACTTCAGTATGCTTTGAATGTGTGTTATTTGGACCTGTGAGCTGTGTGTTACGTGTTCCCATGGAAGAGCAAACATTTCACCCATGTCCTCTGCCCGTGTTGTCTGTCTTTTTTCTAAATCCATTGCAGAAATACTCGCTGAACACTCTTCCCTTTTTGGTGGTGCCACCAAGGTTTCCCCTAGCTGACATGCCTGGGATCTGTGCCATCCTTCAGACTCTCCTCCCCTACCCAGTGCCCTGAATGGCTTCTTAACACGAACAACCTTCTGTCTGTAGGGGACCGGGAACCTACATGTGGTCTTTATGGCAGCTAAGCCTCGGTGCGCGTTGAGAGTACAGCTGTACCTTGTCTCTCCCCTTCTGCTGCCCTGTCCACACTGCCGCAGCTGCTGGCTTTGCTCAGGTCTGTTGATGTTGCTTTTCTCCCAGTTGTTACAAACGAAGGTCTGTGGGGCTGTGTTCCCATCCCTGATGGCTCGTGTTTTAAAGGCGAAACCACAGAGCGATCTTTCTGCTTGACTGTGTTGGAGGGCTGGGGTTGGGGCTTGGCAGCCGGTAAAACATTTGCAAAGAGGGCTCAGTTATCAGGATGTTTTTCCACTTAAATTTTTTCTCCTGACTGGTTCAGTTTGTTTATTTCAGGCTCTGTGAATAACACCTTTTCAAATACCAGCTTGTTGTCTGTGAGCGGTCCGGGCTGCAGCGCGTCTGAAGCCCGAGCGCAGTGGCAGCTCTGGCCGATCACCTCCTACCTGAGGTTTTCTCCAGAGGTCTAGGAAATGCTACAGATGCTCAGCCTTCACTGATGGTGCTGTGTCCTCAACCATATCTTTGCTTGTCCTCGTGAACTCCTTTGGCCTCAAGTGAGCACTGGGGACTGTGGACTGAAGACCACTGCATGAGGTGGAGTCCTTACTGAGCTAAGGCCACTCAAAGTTACGTATCCATCTGTCCAGGCAGGACGAGGAGCAGGATAAGTGTATCCAGAGCTTATCACCACTAACCTGGGACTTTGCTGCCCTCAATGTCTCATCATGTAGGCCTGGAAGGATTCATCCAGATGACCTTCTCCTTCCTTGCATCAGTGGCTCACCATGAAGAGTATGCCTGTGGCTTTCTGGGAGGTGGAGCTCTCTATCCTCTTCCTTCCCTTTTCCCATGCCCCATGATGACTGTTTGTGGATGTCTTGAGAGAGGTTTGGGGTGCTGAGATGAGATGTGGTGCCTTGGCTCTGTGGCTAGGTGGGATGACCTTCAGTTTAAGCTCATGTGCACTTGAATATGGGTCTGTAAAATCTGCAGAAAGACAAGAGGTTGTCTGATACTGCTGCTGCGTGATCCTCGTGCATCAAATAAAAATGGGGAAAAAAACCCTTGTTAGATTTGACATATCTAACTCGTATTGATGGCAGAGATGAGACCAGAGCTGACAGTGTGACAAGCTGATGGGCCCTGGGCTGGCAGGGGCTTGGAGTAAGGATACAGACTCTGGGGAAAGTGTTTTGGAGCTCTTGCATGGGTCCCAAGCCAGGCTATATGTCAGGTCGTATGTGGCTTGCGCGTTGCAGATGGACCTCACTAGCACCCAGTGCCCGCTGGTTGTGTACCTGGGGCTGCAGCAGTAGCAGCAGATTGGGGCAGTCTCCAGAAGTTATCCCTCGGACATCTTCAGTGTGGATGTAGCCACAGACCAGTAATGTCTCTGGTGGGTAGTACTTGACTGGGGAGGGGAGGTGTCTGATGATGGGAAAGCCCAGGGAGGTGTGGATGCTCAGTGTGGACAGTGCAGACAGACCCCTGGGGGAGGAGGAGAAGTTTTTTTTCTTTCCAGGTTTTTTCGCTGTTATAAATTTTTTGACCTCAGTGTTATGGTCTGACTTGGAGTAGGGGACTGATGACAAACCACCTCCCTGGTTTTGCCCCACTGGTGCCAGCAAGCCAGCAGCAGGCTTTGGAAGAAACAAGACTCTTCCTACTTATTTTCCCCTTAGAAACAAAACCCAACTCAACGGGGTTGGGCAGGAGGAGCCAGCAAATGTTGAGCACCATGGTGCTCCAGCCCAAGTCTCTCCAGAAGGTGACGTGCAACTGCAGGAACCAAAGAGGGACCCCAAGATGTCTCTGCATGGGCTTAGTGCCTTTGCAGGCACATTCAGTGCCGGTCAGCAGGAGATGACAGTTGGTTTTCATCGCTCCCTCTCAGCGAGGTTGTGCGCTCGCTGCTGGTTGGCAACCCCTAGCTCCATGTCACATCACATCAGTTTGCATGTTTCTGGTGACTTTTATTTATTAAATATTTTTACTGACAAAACCCTCTGAAGAAGTTTCAGTGCTGCGAATGCGAGTGATCTCACCTCCAGCACTGCACAGGAGAGGGCAGGACATCCACGATGTTAGACTGGGAGGTGAGCCGTGTGGAAGGGATTTTTGGTGGGCGGTGTTGTTTAATGCCATGAGGACCCTTGGACCTGGCTTGGGGTTGGCTCGTACAGCAGAGCAGGTCCATTTAACCTTTGTCTGCAGGGAAACGTGCTCCTCCTGCGCCGCTAATGGAACATATGCGGATCTGGGGCTCTGCGTCACGTCTTCTGCCACTCTCAGCAGGCATCCCCACTTTCCCACCTCTCTGGAGGAATATGTCAGCCCCAGGCCACTACTCATCTGCTGTCAGTTTTTCCCCGGTCCTTGTGGGCACGCGGGTGGGCGAGCGGTGACTTAGCGCTGCCCGTGCTTCACGGTTGGTGCTGGGCGCTGCCCCGCCAGAGCCCGCGTGGCCGGCCTGTGCCAGGCAGCCAGCGTGGGTGTGTGTGCCAGCGCCGTACCTGCTGCTCTGCTGCCTTCTGCTTGCAGGCGCCTTTCCTCTTGCAAGCGCGGCTCCCGTTCCGGCTCTGCCGTTCGGCTCTGGGGGCAGGTGTAAAACTGCAGCTCTGGCAGCGTCGCTGCTTTGAGAAGAAAAGAGGTTTTCTGGCTAGCTTTGAGCTTTGGTAGTTACAAAGGCTCCTTCCCTGCCTCTGCAGCTTGTTTCATGTGTGAAATCACCTGTTTTTTCTCCAGCTTCTTGTTGACGTCATGCAAGCATCTGCCCTAGCAGCAGGCAGAGGAGACCTGATCCCAGGAAAGCAGCTGGTGTGGGATGCAGGCTTCTGGCCACCATAGCCTCCCCAGTCCTAACGGACCTCATAGTGGGAACAGCCCAGATTGGAAGGTGTCTGGGAAAGGGAGCCTGGATGAGGTTATCTATCGCCCAATTGCATCTTGAAAGCCTCTGGCAATAGGGACTCCCCCGCATCCCTAGGGAGGTTGTTCCAGCTGGCACCTCAGCCCTGGGTCTCTGCCACTGTGGGTGCTTTCCTGTGACATCCAGCATTTTTGATCCTATTACCATCCTCGCTCCTTTGCCAGCAACATTTCGAAAGGCAGCTCCTGGAAGGAGAGCAAACTTCAAGTGCCTGCCTTCCCATGCGTGCCCAAGTGTGCAGGCATCCCTCATGGCCTGACGGCCAAAAGCCTGACCCAGTGCTGCCTGTCAGCTGGTAGCCCCTGCTGGGGGGCATCTTCATCCCAGGAGGGAGTGAAAAGCCACCTCACTCTCCCAGCCACCAATTTGCAAAAACTGGGGCTCACAGCCTCATAGTGACTTACCCAGCCTTGCAAAATTGTCAGAGATGAATCCCGTTGGACGCAAAGATTTGCTCTCCCCTTGTCTCTGCAGCGAGGGTTAATGGTCATGGCAGAAGCCAGGATATTTCATACAGCTTTCCAAGAGAGAGAACGAACCAAAATGGGTTGCTTTGGGCAAGGAGGGAGAGTAAAACACTGTAGTGCTTTTCTGTCAGATCTCTTTATCGAGTCAATCTGTACGTGTGCTCTCCCCGGATGTATTTATAGAGAATCCCAGAGGATGCAGTTGACTCAAAAGAGTTTTTTTAGGCAATGGAGACAAGTCCAGCTCTCTAAAGCAGCAACACCATCCCAAACCATGGGATCTTCCCTCCTTGCCAGCTAGTCAATTAATTTGAGGGTGAGATAAATCTGCCTCTCTGCAATTGTTTTACCAAGGTCCTAATGAGTTTTTTCTGGGCTGATTCTTCGCCCCAGCGCTCTGAGCCAGACCTTGCCAGCTGTGCCAGGCTTGAGAAACAGCAAAATGAACCCAATCAAATGCGAAACAGCTTCTTAGAAATACCTCTCTTTTCCAGCAAATGCTGCTGGCCCAGTTTCCCTGGCTGTGAAGCTCCCACTTTGAAACCTGTGGAGCAGGGAGATAATACAGTTGAAAGCGGTGGCATTTTTAACCTCCAGAAAAGGGGCCGTTGTGCTATGACTAACTTGCACATTTCCGATTCTAGTTAGTTATAAAATGGTAGGAAAGGCCCCACTTCGGGTAGGGCAAGAGAATGAAAACGTTATTCTGCACTGAATCAAAATATGGATGGATGAGTAGCGAGGTTGGGTGATGATCAGATCACAGGGATGAAAGAACAAACTTGGTTCTTGCTCCTTCCTGGGCTGAGAACTTATGTGCTGTAGGTGAGGTGCTGGCGGCAGTGGCTGGAGTGCTGGTGAGGCGGCCGAGCCCAGCTGTTTGCTCCGAAGCAGAGGAGCACACTGAAAATCCTCAGGGTCTCTTCTTTTGACAGGGCTGTACACACACACACCCCCACCCACCCACACCCCTGTTGTCTGCCTGCCTGCAGCAGCCACTGCCCTTTGCTGTTCAGATTGGTGCTGGTTTGGCATCACCCAAGCTGGTCACCAGTGACCCACCTGGATGTGTTCCTGTGTGACCCAATCTAGGTGATTCTATTCTGGCAGGGGGGTTGGACTAGATGATCTTTCAAGGTCCCTTCCAACCCCAAACATTGTGTGATTTGTGCTGGTGGACTTGGGTGTAGGCAGCAGGCTGGAGGTGCCTGAGCTGCCAGTCCTCATGACTGTGGCAGGTGAGATGATCTGTGGAGCTGCTCACACCTTGGGGAGGCTTTCACTGCCTCAGTCTGTGCTTCTCTGTTGATGCAGTTGCCTGGTGGTTGTCCTGCCTGCACTTGTAGGGGCTCACAGCCTTTGTGGAATGGGTGCAGGGTATGGGGAGGTGCAATAGTTCTATGCAGACCTACGTACAACCAGTACATCCCATCCTGCTTTGAGGAGCAAATTCCTGGTGCTGAACTCAGGTTGTCCCAACAGACTGCAGAAAATCATGCTGCCAAATCCTGGCCCTCTTGAGCTCCTCTGGATTTGCCAGGACCAGGTTCATCTGTGTGGTCTCCAGCTGCTTGTGCTGTTGCAGAGCTCTGGAGCAGCTTGCAGCCTGGTCTGTGAGCTCTTTGAAAGAGGAAGGTCAAGCTGTGCTTAATTCTTGGCTTGAAGGCATTTAGAGAATGTCTGAGAGCCCTCATCTCCAGGAATCCTTTGGTCTCGTTCCTTTTCCAGCACGTGGCAGCTTATTCCAGCCTCTGTTTCAGCCAAACTGTGGAAAATTGAAGCCTTTAATAGAACTGTTGGCAACTTGTACCTCCAGCACTCGTGCCTGGAGGTGGCAGGGGTAGCTCCAGGTTAGAACTGCCACGAGGCAGCTAATGGAGGTCTGCAGCCTCACGAGGATGTCCAGGCTTCCTGCGCTGCTTCCCCTGCTCCATCCCAGGCGAGCGGCAAGCCGTGGCAAGTCTCTTCACCTCATTGGCCAGCAGGCCAGGTGGGCAGTGATCTGGCACCTCTCCTCCTGGTCACACAGGAGTGAGAAAAAGGGTGTTCGCTGCCCTGCTGTCAGACCACAGTGGGCAGAGGAGGCAGCAGCCCCCTGGGGCCCAGCTCAGGGATGAGTCAGTGCTTGTCTTCTGTCAACCAACTTCTCTCAGGATGTGTTCTGTGGTGTCTGGTGATGGTAAGAGACCGAAGGTACCTGTTACCCTCCAGAGCGGATCAGCATCTGATGGACCAGTGCCTCTTGGTGTGCCAAAGCAGCATCCCGTTTCTTTGTCCCCAGTCTCCATCTGACGTTTGCCTTTCCTAGGTTCCTTGATGCTCTGGTGAGTGTGAGGAGGTGGAGGCTCATGTCTGGCTTGCGCAGATGCATTTCTGCTGCGTTTGTTGGAGATATATTCTACCTTAGGAAGGTGTCTTTGCCCTACCACAGCTGGTAGGAGAGCTGGGGATGTGAAAAAGATGTGCCTCCAGCTTGGAGGAGAGGAACAAACCTGCCTAAGAGGGGAGATGGTGATGGAGAATCACCTCTCCTTCTGGGTGGTGGAGAGAAACTACAGAGAGGTTTCTGTGCTGACTAGGAGCAAAGCCTAGATACAGCTTTTGGGACAGGATCAGATTCCCATAGCCACCATGTCCACTTTCTCCAAAGCTCGCCTCTTAAGGGCGTTCAAAATATGGGTCTCCTGGCCTGCGTGAAGAGAGGGAGCAGAGGAAGGCTTTCAGGGTTGGGAGAGGCCCAGATGAGAGAGCCTGAGCTTCTCTCCAGCTCGTACGAGAGCAGCATCTGAAGGGTGCTGGCTGCCAGGGGAGGGACTTGCAGCCAGCCTCCTTTGGCACTGGGACAGCAAAACAGACATGGGGACCACGAAATGGAGTCACTGGAGGGGCTTGGGGTGTGCTTGTCTTCCAGACCACTGACATCTGGATTTTGCACATTTACATTTCGGATGGCCATGTTCCTCCTAAAGCTCAGGAAGGTTCTGCCGGTCTGAGGCTGAGCTCCAAATTAAACGACAGCGAACAGTACAGCTTTACATTTCAAAGGGGGTGAAGGAGCGGAAGGATGTCTGTGAGTTTCTGGTGCTATAGAGTAATTGGGGTGAATTTTTTTTATTTTTTTTTTTTGATGGCTTGTAGGATGACCGCTGGGTGCTCGCTCCACAGATGGATGGTTTTACCTGTTCATCTTCTGCTAATGTGGCGAATTATAACAACTCCACAGGGGTGAAGGGAGGTGACAGAGCCGAGTGCAGCAGGAAGAGCAGATTGGTAACCGCTCTGCATCCCCGGCTCTGGCTGCTTATCACAGTGATAACTTGCTGACAGGCTGTGTTCCCACTCAGTGGGGTTGTAAGGCACCCCGGGAGGGCTGGAGGGAGGGAAACTGTGGCCTTGTTCCCTCTCTGGACACCGGTGTTTTCTCCCTGCAGCTGGATGGCCGGTTCCTCTCAGCTGCTCCTCTGGGGTTTATTTTTGCCAGGATCTGATGGCAGCTCCTTGACATGCAGAAAGGTAGATATCTATCATGTGCTGTGGCCAGCTGCTCTGCTCTTCATGCTGTGCAGATTCACAGCTTGGGGTAACGTCCGCCCAGCAGTACAGGAACCAGAGCGTGAGTTGGCAAAAGCTTATCAAGAGGTCAGTGTCGGAGAAAGACTTGCTCCTTCTCTGCCGAGCAGTACAGGAGACAAGAAAAGCAGAAGGGGCTGCTATGGCTGCCAGAGCTGCCTGATGCTGAGGGCTCACAGTGGAGGAGTGTGGCCATCAGTTCCTCTCTGTTTTTGCATCCTCCTCCTCCTCCTCTCTCACATGCATGACTAGGTGCCATGTTCTCTTGTCCCTCCCATGGTTGGTTCCTGCCTCCCCGAGAAGCCCTCACCTGCATCTCACACCAGTGCCCCTGCAGAGCTGTGTCTCCCAGCAGGAGCTACTGTGGGACCCATAGCATTGGCTCAGCTCTGTCATTATGCTGTGCTGTGGAGCACAGGACCAGTGTCCGAAGCCCTCCACTCTTGCTAGCCTAGCCCCAGCAGCCTTCCTGAGACAGGGCTGCAGTAGTGCAGGGCAGAGTCCGCTCCTTGCCCACGATGAACTGTAGCTGCTTGGAGAAGGGTGGATGGGGACATTGATGCAGAGATGCTTCCCCGAAGTCCTTCTCATCCTCCAGGTGCCTAGAGCTTGAAGGAGGGTACCATGGTGCTGGGAAGAGGAGGGTTGTCCTCTGGGTCTCAGGGCACTCATGAGGATCTGGGGCAGCTCTGGTGGCTGTGGCATTGGCTGATGTTCTGCCATTGGTGATGTTACGCAGGGATGAGCTTGGTTTGGGGTACCCGGGAGAGCTCAGCAGCGGTAGAGATGGGGAGGTTGCCCCAAAAGACTTGGAAAGCTGAGCAGCACAGTGTGTATCTGGAGCTTTCCTGGCTCAGGCAGCACCTCTGGGAGTGTATGGGACCTGGAAAGCTGCAGGCTTGTGGAAGGGCAGAATCAGGCTCGGCTCCCTCCTCGCCTAACTCGCTTCAATTTCATCTCTTGATCGCTCTGCGCAAACTCACTATCCTGTGCCGGCAGAGGAGCAGTTGCCAGCCTGCAAAGGTCGCTGAAAGCAGCTGCTTCCCTCCCCTGCTGCCGTTGTTGCCAGCAGAAGAGCCTGGCTTTGGAGGCACTCCTCTCGTGTCCCCGCTGGCACCGCCAGCCCTTGCCTCCCCGCACGCCTGACACGCCCTAGCGGTGTGCTCGGCAGGCCGGCTTCTCTCCAGACCAAGGTAACGAGCCCCCTGGGACCCTGCGCCAGGGTCTCTGCTGGGCGGAGGAGGAGGAGGTGAGGACTGCAGAGGAAGGGCAGGGCCCGGCCCCTCCTCGCCTCCCCGTGCCCGCCCTGGGCAGGGCGGACGGGGAGCTGGCTCAGCACGTGCAGCTGCTGAAATGGCGCATCCAGGCCCGAGGACGTCTGGAGCCGTCCTGAGGTCCCTGATGAATTTGCCTGGTGCTGCTCGTTCACCTCCCTTACCCCCTCCTTGCCTCTCACCGCGTTCCCACCTCCTCCCGCGATGCAGGCAGCCTGGCTGTCTCTTCGCCTTTTGCTTCCTGCCCGCCAGCGCTGTGTTTGCTGGGCATTTCCTCGGGCAGATCCTTCCCGCCAGCGGCGAGCGGTGGCTGGAGGCTCTGGGGGCTTCGTTAGCCGAGCTCGCTGGGGGGAGCCGTCGTCGTGCCGGGGCTCGCCGGGGTCGCCGGCTCTTTGCCTCGCAGGATTGCTTGCTTTTAGGGTAGAAGTGCAAGCTCTTGGACACGGGATTTTGAAGGCGGTTTTCCTGGAAGCCTGCGGGGAAATGTCTCTTACTTGTTTATAAAAATGCGTAAAAAATTCGGGCTCTGTCTTGCATTCAGTAAAGGGGGATGTCTGTCCCCGGGGCAGGGGAAGGAGAAGCAGTGAACGAGGGGTGAGCAGCGGCCCGTGGGCAAGTGTCTTGCAGTGAAGATCCCAAGAGGAATCCCTGTCACCCAAGGCAAACCTAGGCCTCCCTGAGCAGGATGTCAAACAGTCTTCCTCCACTATTGGCTGCAGTTAGCCAATAGCTTAGAAGATTCTCTTGTCTTGGAAACTTGCTTTTTGCCATTGGATTTGTTGACGTGCTGTACGGCCCACGCGCTGATAGATGTCACGATCATCTTACCCATTCCTCATCAACAAAATAGGCTGAAACCTGCTTGAGCTTCCTCTCTGGTGGCCTTCCTTGCCTTCTAAATGACGCCGATAAGCCTGACATTAAGTCCCTGTTGGTGGGGAGGGAAAGACTGTTTTGTCTGTGAATCAGGTGGCTGGATCCCAGCTTTGCTCCGGGCTGCAGGTGGCTTTATCTGTGCAAGTTCAGCAAGGTTAGGTTCTTCAGCTTCCCTTTACAGCTTTCTCAGCTGCGAAGGCATGGTGTGAGGCTGAGCTTAGCTCATTGTGAAATACGTTCCATGAAGCCTGGAAATTGGGGGCGTTGCGGAAAGACAAGGTTGTTCAAGGAGATAGGAAGGGACAAGGGGTATTTATTCCACTGTGACATTTTCTCCCCAGGGCCATTAATGTGACACATGTCCTGAGTTCATCCTAGTAACAAACAAGGTGTGGAAGAGTAGCTGGAGATGCCTGTGATCCCAGGAGGATGGCTTGTGGAACCCAAGAACAAGAGGAAAGGGCTGAGATTTGGGAGGAGAGGCCTGGACTTTGGCTTGGGAGATGGAGACCTCCCACATACTGTGGGCACCAGGCGCTTCTGCTCCATCTCTGTGGCTTTGGCCTTGCTGCACAAGGGTTTCATCACAGGACCCGTTATGGGTGAGGATGCGTGTGAGAAGATTGGGAATGGCAAGCCTCCACTGGTCATCCTTGTTGCAGAAGGGCAAGTATTCAAGCAAGTGGGGGCTCAGGAGATAAAGCTGTCAAGGTGGGTTGGGAATGTCTGCCTGGATGAGAAGCTCTCCAGCCTCTCAGCTGTGAGTTAGCCATAAAAGAAGACCTCTCGCCACAAGAAGCAACCTGTAGTTGGGTGTATCAGGGAGATGATGTACTCTAGGTTAGAGCTTATTCTCTCTGTGAGCTGCCTCACGAAGACCCACATTTCAAAGAGTTTCTTTTTGGCTGTGTGGTGCATAGAGTGGAAGGCTGCCAGGACAAAGCAGGATGGGCAGGAGAACATCTAGGGTGACGATTCCTTTCCTGAAAGGCTTTGTGTTGACCAGAGGCAGAGAAATTGCCACAGCTGCTGCTCCTGGCAGCCTCGCTGAGGCAACAGAGCAGGCAAAGCGATTTAGCATCTCTCCAGTCATCCATGATGGAAGGATCATTGCATCAACCCCTTCAGCTTTGTGATTAATGCTGAAAAAGCATCCTCTGAGGGCTGGAAGGGGAGCGTTGGTCCCTGGAGTACCACACTCCAAAGCAGAGGCAGTCCTCTCCAGCTGTGGTCCTCCTTTCCCTCATTTTGTGTGTGGCTGCTAACACACACACTCCCATAGTTGATGTTGTTCCTAGGGACAGGAACCCAGAGCTGGTTCCTCAGGGGAGGAGAGATTTTGTGGACTTACACAGATTTCCTGTCATTATAATGAAAATCCAGTGTTTGAGCTTCCCGAGTCCCCTTCAGAGAGCTTGTGTGTGGCTGTGATGGGAAGCGGGAGAGGAAGGGATGCAGTTGGGGTCAGGTAGGAGGAAGATTGTGATAACATATAGTGGAGCTCTAGGAAGCTGGTGAGGACCATTTCCCCAGCTGGCTTTGCTTACCCGTGGCAGGTACTGGAGCAAGGTGGGACATGAAAAGCCCTGAGTTTTAGGAAGATTATTTTATTTTTTTTAAAGCAAAAGTTTGTTTCACTTCTGAAACTCTCTGCTCCAGGAATAATTCCTACCAAATAACCATGACACCAGGGGGGACCCAAGCCCCATGAATTGACTGTGTTTGCACCATCTGCTCTTTATTTTGCAGGTGACAGCCCTGTAGTTGGGGGCAGCGAAATATGTCCCTGGAAGCAGACAGACTAATGTACCTGAGTGTGTCCAGGCTGGCAGCCTGGCCCTGGGCTTGTCCTTCCCCCACACCCCATGGCAGGCTCTGGCTGTCTGTGGCCACTTCCTGAAAGGTTTTATCTCACTGACACTTGCCGCCCGGCTCATCTCTGATGATGAGGGATGCTCTTGGATGTGCCACAGGATTTCTCCTGCAGCTCAAGTGGGTTCTGGAATGGGAGGAGGTCTGCAGCACATCTGCACCCGCAATAAGACAGGGCTGGACTTTGCTTGCTTTTGGTGGGGGATGGGAAGGAACCTTCACCTCCATCCTAGGGAGAAGAAAAGTGTTCATGACTCTCACTGCAGGTTCCAGCAGCAACGTGGGAGCCTGTGCTTGGTCCATCAGCTCTCTCAGGGTGCTGAGACCTCCCATACCCACAAACCCACCCCGGGCTCATCCCTTCACCTCTCGGCGTGGCCGTGCCCGACAGCTGCCGCTCTGCAGCTCCCGAGGCTCGCTGGGGCGGGAGCAGCTGAGCGATTTGGCCCCGGGAAGCGCAGGCAGGCGGGCAAGGTGTAAATTGCATGGTGGGCTGCCTTCACCAAGGTGAAAATGAAAAACCCTCCCAGCTCTCAAGCCGAGTGTTTCGCAGCTCCCACGGTCCAAATGCGCTCCCTCTCGCCGCTGCAGAGGGGCTGATTCTCACCTGCCTGTCCCGAAGCGGCAGCGCTGCCACGTCAGCAGGGCCGTGTCCTGGTTGCAGGCAGGATGGGGGCTGCTGTGTGAAGGGGGGAAGTGGGGCAGTGTGGAGGGCAGGGGGTGATGCTGGTGGATGCAGGAGGTGCTAATTGCCAGGCGCTGTATTTTGCTGCCTGGAGGTTTTGCTGTCCTTTGGAGAATCTTTGTTTGCTGCTGCTGCAGCGCTGGCGGTGCCGCTCAGTTTTCCTGCTGGCTGATGGAAACGGCCTTGTCTTGATTGCAATTATATCACCTTCTGTTTCTGAAACACCTCGCGGCCCCGAGGATTTGTTAGTTAAGTGCACGTGTGTGGGAGCAGTCTCACCACCTCTGAAATGTGAGTTTCTCCAGGCTGGGAAGCAGCAGCTGTTCCTCGGCCCTCGGCAGCCTGGTGCTCGCAGTTGTGCTGGGTGCTGGAGCTGGCTCTGAGGGCTGGCCGGGCTGGTAGGCAGGGTCTGCTGGCTCCATGTGCACCCTGCTCAAGCTGCAAACTGAGATGGTGGGGTTTTCTTCATGCTTGGCGTAAAGCATGTCTCCCTGCCTCTCCTTCCAGCAACTCGTCTTCCTTTCTGACCAAACCATCTCTTGGGCCGATGGTTCCTTCCAAGCCCCTGCCTGACTCCTGCCCCCAGGCTGCATCCCTGTCTCCCATGGTTTGGCTGTGGCTTGGGAGGGAGGAACAAAATCACAGAAGTGTTTTGGTTGGAAAGGACCCACGAGGTTCATCCAGTCCAATCCCCCTGCTATGAGCAGGGGCAACTTTCATTAGACCAGGTTGCTCAGAGCCTCGTCCCACCTGGCCTTGAGCACCTCCAGGGATATCCACAGTTTCTCTGGGCAACTTGTTCCAGTGTCTCACCACCCTTATCACAAGATGTTTCTTCCTTATGTCCAACAAACCTGCGTTCTTTCTTTGTCCGCTCAATACAGGCCCTGTTAAAAAGTCTCTCCATCTTTCTTACAAACCCTCTTTATGTGTTGAAAGGCCACAATAAAGTCTCTCTGGACCCTTCTCTTCTCCAGGCTGAACAACCCTGACTCTCTATGCCTCTCTTTGACAGCAAATGTGTTGGGAATGTCTGCCTGGAAGAGGAGCCCTCCAGCCTCTCAGCTGTGAGTTAGCCACGAAAGAAGACCTCCCACCACAAGAAACAACCTGTAGTTGGGTGTATGAGGAGGATGTTGTACTCTAGGTTAGAACTTATTCTCTCCGTGAGCTGCCTCATGAAGACCCATGTCTCAAAGAGGCTCTTTTTGGCTGTGTGATGCATAGAGTGGGAGGCTGCAGTGCAATGGGCTGCCAGGCCAATGTGGGCTGGGCAGGAAACCTTTTCTCAGCAAAGGTGTTCCAGCCCTTGGACCATTTCCATGGCATCCTCAGGTCCATAACTGTCTTGTGCTAGGGACCCCACAGCTGGAGGTAATGCTCTGGGTGGACTCTTGTGAGAACAGAGAGGGAAGCAGAGGGGAAACGTTTGCTCCATTGACCTGCTGGCCACACTGCTTGTAGTGCAGCCCAGGATACTCTTGGCTTTCTGGGCTGTGAGCACACATTGAGACCAAGTTTGAAACCTGTGGAGGAGGAGGTGCCTTTGGTTGTTGGGGTTTTTTTCCGCTTTCATCAGCTCAGACTTGGAACCAAAGTGGTCTTTAACCCCAAGATGCTGTCTGGGCAAGGGGAAGTGGAAACAGGGACAGCCCTAGTCTGGGTCTGGAACAGCAGGATGGCCCAACAAGGAGTTTGTCCCCTGGCTGAACTGGGAGAGCACCAAAGGGCAGTGGGTGCTGTGCAGGCTGAATTGCAATGCCTGGCGCCCATGCTCTAAGATAAGCGGGGATGACACACCGAGCGTGGAGCGTGTGAGGAAGTGAGGAGGATGTGGCACACAGCGCACTCCCTCTGGTCCTAGATGGTGGCTCAGTTTCAGCTCTAATTTTAGCAACTGATTTTAAGGCCCTTCAGCTCCACGCGGTTTTGTTGTTTCTTCAAAATTCCCTGGGACCGAAGCGTCTGAGCCCTTCCCTGGGAGGAGGAGAGGATGGATGCCTCTGTCTGGAAGCAAGACAGGGGGAGTCATGTTGCCTGAGAAGGCAGGAGGTGCTGGTGTGCAGGGATGGGACTGGTGGGTCCCCTGGAGTCCCTCTGCACTCTGCCAATGTCCCAGCTTTTCAGCAGTGCCTGGTGGGAGATCCCCGGAGGGTGCATTCCTGGCTGGCAGGAGGGAGGGCAGCTCAGGGGGCTGCCCTAAGGTAGAAGAGGGGAAGTGTCTGCCAGTTGCTTGCTCTCTGCAGCTTTTCCAGTCCCTGGATGGATTTTATGTGCTTTTTTTTCCACACGTGGCAGTCAGGACGTCTTCTGGCAGGGGTGGGTGACAGCTGCTGGATACATGACACACTGATGGTTGGGGTGTGAGGTGGACATCTCTGCAGTGGAGCCAGGAGCTGCTGAGCAGCACAGGGAGCTCACCTCATGTCCCTGCTCCAGTGGGAGGCTTGGTGGTGGCACGAAGAGCCTCTCCCCTACTGCTCCACAGCCTGAAATGGCAACTCAGTGGCTGGCATGGCTTAACCATCTCCACGTGACCTGTGGTTGTGGGGCCAGAGGACTTGTGGCCGGAAGTGGGATGAGCACAGCAGCTGCCTCCCCACAGCCTTCCCTGTGACCTTAGAAGTGTTTTGGGGCAGGCAGTGGGTTCAGCTGGAGCTTGAGCACCAGCAAGCTGGGGCCTGGCGAGAATCCGGAAAGCATCCGCAAGGCTCTTTTGCTGATCTCCTAACAAGCTGAATTCTTCCAGCAGTGGTAGGTGAAGCAGATCCAATTGGTGGCATATGAGTTCCTGAGCAGAGGAGCTTGACAGAGTGACAAAGCCGGTCCCCGCAGTGCCCCAGCTTGCCTTCTGCTTCCTGGCAGGTGCCAAGTGGCATGGAGTAGTGTGAGCACCCTGACACCTCCTTCTGTTTTGGCACAATTCTGCTGGGATTTTAATGACTGCAGGTCATGTCTCAGCCACCTCATCATGTGTCCCATAGCCCTGGGGCTGCCGTTCTGCCTGTCCAGGGAAGTGGGGACATCCTCCAGTCAGGAGGCCATGCCTGAACTGTGCCCCAGCCATTCTACAGGCAGACAATGAGGTCTGTTCCTTAACAAACAAGTGGGGAGAGGAAAATCTGTCCTGCTAGGGAGGTGCCACCTCCCACTGCTGGAAAAGGTCTCCTGAAATGCTGCTTTGGTGCATAATCCTTGTTGTTCTTTGTGGTGTATGAGGCCAGGGGATGTTCCATTCCTAGAGGGATGAGACCAGTCCTGCATAGGAATAAGCCTTGTGTGCCACCTCCGTCTTTGCTGGTCGTATTAAGGGTGAGCTCCCAGTGGAGGCTGGGAAGGGAGGTGGCACAGCACGACCTTGTGAAGGGATGAGTCCCTTTCCCTGCCCTATTTACTGGGTCCTGCTGTCCTAGCCAGAAGCCTGGCCCTGACGCTGGCAGCATCCCACTGTTCGCCTCTCGCTGAGCTCCTCCGCCCGTGTGAGACTGCATTTAATTTGGCCAGAGGGCTCTGCCTCGCAAGCTCCACGTCCACCTTGCTGCTCCATCTGTTGCCTGAGCTGTACAGTTAACGAGGGGGTTTCTTCTCAGCTGCAGAGTGTATTATTGCCTGTTGAGCGTCTCTGTTGTTTTGCCACGTTGTTGAGCCTTCACTAATTCGCTCTCTGCTTGTGCCTCTGCCTCTGGACTCTGCTCTCCAGTCTCTCCAGGTTGTTTCTTTCCTTGCAGCCTTCCTCGCCACTGGGATAATCCTAAGCCTGCTCTGTCCTATGCTGAC
Source organism: Actenoides lindsayi (assembly GCA_025331215.1). NCBI lineage: Eukaryota > Metazoa > Chordata > Aves > Coraciiformes > Alcedinidae > Actenoides > Actenoides lindsayi. The sequence goes on along the minus strand of WTSP01014349.1, from coordinate 7,573 downwards.
ACCTGCCTCTTGGTTGCACTTTGCTGCACCGCTGGCTGTGCCTGACTGGCCTCTGCCTGCTTCCTGATCTCTTTTGGGGTGATCACAAGGGATGATCCCTTGGGTCCCCTTTGGATGATCCCCTTATCCATTTCCGTTGTCCTGGCTCCCCACCTCATCACCTCTTCCCTTTCCTCCAGTCTTTATGCAGCCTCTTCCCTTCGGTCCCAGCCCGGATGGAACAGTGTTCACAGATGCCACCTCTCTGCCCCTTCCTGGGGATGTTGTCCTCTCCTGAGCCTGGCTGCCAGTGCTGAGCTCTGCAGCAGCCCTATCAGGAGCTGGGTTGCTCCAGGAAGAAGCACAGAAGCAGAGGCCAGCTTGCTAGCCTGGCTCTCAGCTTGATCTGTACAGGCATAAACTATGACCACCAGACTCTGATTTCCTTCCATTTCCTATTGGGGAAAGCCCTGGATGAACTGGGAAGAAGTTGAGTGTTAAGTATCCTTGTAGCTGTCTGTAGTGAGGCAGGTGTTGATGTTGACAGTGGGTGTCCAGCCACTTCAGTGTTGTCCCACTGAGCTGGTCCATGGGCTGTGGGTGCAGGGCACTTGGGCTCTTCTGACTTCAGGGAGACAAAGCTGCTTTCACCTGGCAAGATCAAGCATCCTCATCTCTCTTAGAGGATAATCATTGAGTGTGAAGCAACATTTGCTCAAGAGCTGGTCCAGGACCCTGCTCTTAATACACATGTGCAATTCTATTCCTTAAAAAGCCATGACTTCCACATTTCCAGTGTGTGGAGGGGGTGTTGTTTGTGCTTTGGGGGAGACCCTACTATGGCTGTATAATTGGAAGGGGAGTTGTAGCAGCCTAGGTAAACTGCAGGAAGATGGTACATTGCAGATCTGGGATTCACAGACTTTAGGAATCCCGGGGTGGGCTTTGGGAAGTCACCTTGGCTTGTCTTTGAGACCGGACCGGAGGCCTGAGGTTTTAGACTTGTTAGAGACCTCATATGAATTTAGCAAAGGTCTCTTTGATCTAAGATCCTTTGAGTCGTGCCTGTCTGCATTAAGTGGTGGAGGGCCAGCTGGATGCATCCAAAAAACCTGTGAATCTTGGAGGTACCCATCTCTGGTATGTGTTGCAGTAACCTAAAATAACAAACTGAGCTGAAGATTGGCTGATGGGCTGGTGGTTGGTAGAGCAAGGGGCAGAGCAACGGGGAGGGCTCTTGTCTGCGTTGTTGCTGAAAAAGCAGGAGTGATATGAGCCGCCTCTGCTCTGCTGCTAAAAACAGCCCAGCTTGTTTTTATTTAATTCAGTTTTGATCTGTGTGTGTTAGTGTTTCACCTGCCTGCGAGTGGGAACTCCGGGCTCCAAGCGCCTTGGAAGCCCGCCTGTGTCCCTGCGCGTCCCTGTGGCATGGGGCTTGTGAACGTGGTTCCTCCTCGGCTGGGGGAGGGACTCTGCTGAGATTCAGACTAGAAGGCGTTGGGACAGGATGGTTAAAGCTGCTGGGGTTCGTGCTTCTGCAGCTGCGGTGCTGCTGGGTAAACTGGGGCTCTGCAGAGCCAGCTCCTGCAGGCTTTCCTGGGAAAATAGACCCATAAAGGGCTCACATGGGGTTTTCTTCCTGTCTTGCACAGCATCCTGCCAGTATGGAGGTGGCCTTGCTGCCAGCACCGGGGAGAGGGTCGGCACTGGCTTCATGACAATCCCGTTGTGGATTCTGCCTGGTGCCAGCGTTTGGATGGGAAATAAATGATTCAAAATCAGTTTGATCTATCCCCAGGTGTGGAGGGGGTCGGGAACAAACAGACTTTTGTAAGGTCATGATGGATGTGTCCACAGAGCTAGTCCGTGGTGTAAGAGAAGTTAAATTGAGTTGTTAACTAAAGCAGACCTAGAGTGACCTACTGTTTGGTGAAATCCTTTAACACATGGAGAGGGGCCAGTCTTGGCTTCAGAGAGCCCCGGAGGGACAGGGCCTCTGCCAGAGGATGTCTGGGCAAGCCATGCCACGGGGAACATGGCAGGGGGGAGGGTGAGGATAGTTGAGGCAGGGAGGAAGAGGAGAATCCTTGGGACAAGGAGGAAGAGAAGTACAGTCAGGGCAAGGAGGAGAAAGAGGATAGTTGGAGCAGGGGGTAGGAAGAGGAGGATAGTCAGGCCAGGGGGGAGGAGGAAGAGGATAATCGAGGTGATTGCAGAGTTAAATAAAAGCTGTCAGTGATTTGAAAAGGGGAGAGAGAGAAAGAAAGGAAGAAAAAGAAAACCCACTGAAGAGATGCTCTCCCTTCTCACCCGGCTTGTATCAGCCGCCCCCTCTGCCAGCGAGCAGCTGGCGGGCGGGCGGGCGAGGAGGGGGTGGCAAGAGGGGTCCAGCTGCTCCTCAGCCCAGCCCCAGCACCCTGAGAGTCCCCACATGGGCTGGGGCGTGGCCCAGGGAGACAAGCTCCTGTCAGGGGTCCCTGGCAGGCTGCGGGGACTGAGATCTTGAAGTGCGCTGCTGGCGGGGAGGTGGGGTGAGGAAAAGGAGGAGTTGTCTGAAATGCCAAGGATTCATCTCCCACTCCCCCTGCCCTCGCCGTTCTGAAGGGAGCTGCTTGAGCTGTCGGCTCTGGATTATATTAATTAGCAGAGAAGTGCTACGCCTGCTCGTGGGGCCGTGCTGCCAGGAGGAACTGGAGACTTGGCAGGGCCGTGCAAAGCAGCTGCCAGGCTCCCCAAAACCCCTCGCCCCAGCCCAAGATGAGCAACACCACAAATAAAGCTGAGCTGGGGGAGCTGTGTCTCCCTGGGCCCTCAGCACCTCCTCCTTGAGCCTGGACGGCTGCTCACCCCCAGGGCCGAATGTGCCGGCCCTGGCACGCGGAGGGCTGCTGTGGTAGGGAACGTGGCCGTGCCGTTCTGGGATGGCACCTGCTGTGCCTCACCGGGCCCCCATGTCTGTGAGTGAAGTGGGTCAGTCTGTGACGCTGCCGGGCTGACAGGTCCGTGTTGTGGGGGGCTACTGGGGCAGGGGTGAGGACACCTCCCTGACCTGCATCACCTGCTGTATTTCAGGAGAGGAAGCTGTGTGCCCACCCCCGGATTGAGATCTACAAGGAGGACCGCATCTACTTCGTGTGTCCCCTTGCTCGCCAAGGGGACTTCTATGTGCCTGAAATGAAAGAACTGGAGAGGAAGAGCAGAGCTGCTGCAGCTGAGGCCGAGGATGCCCAGACAGACATCACAGGTAGCCGTGGCTTGCACTCGGGCTTCATCTTCAGTCAGCATCAGCCCTCCCAAAGGTGGGGGTCCTGGTGCCCCCAGGTGCCCTGAACGGGCCTAGAGGAGCTGACCCGCTCCCTGCTCCTGGTGCCTAGCCACTGAGTCTCACCACAGCTCTTCCCCTCACTCTGGGCTGAGATCAGATCTCATCCCTGAGGTGTCACACTGTGCTGAGGGAAGCACCCCGGCACTCCTGTGGCATTGGGGTGAGGTGCTGGCTCACTCTTATCAGAGCAGAGATGGATCTTGCAGCTTTTGCTCGCAGCTGGGATTGTTTTTCTCCTTGTCATATACATCTTCCTTGATCTCATCTTCATCTGTTACATATTGGGATTGCAAAGAGCTTAAATACCAGGTTGCTGTAGCTGGTGGCGGAGTTGCCCGATAGCATCTGCTCAGCGAGATCTGTTGGAGTCTGAATGTATTCATACAGGAAGGGACCACAATGGCTGTAGGCGCAGAAGAGCACTGCTATAGTAACCTGAAATGCTGGTTGCCGTCGCCAGCCCACGTGCTCACATGTCTGTGAGATGCGGGAGCCGGCTCGCCCAGCGTTCCCGGGCGCTGTCCGGCCTGGCCGAGCCGGCGGCTGGTGGGGCAGCTGCCTCCTCCTGCTCTGCCGGTGGCCTGCACTTGTGTAACAGGCATGAAAAAACCATGACAGCTCTCCTCGCGTCCCAGGGAGTCTGGTCGTTTGTTTTAACGCGTCTTCAGGTTTGGGTTGCTTTAATTGTTAATCGTGTGCGGCGTAAAAGCAAGCCTGGGAATTGCTTACTGGGAGCTCCGTCCATTTAGCGCCGCAACAAAGAACCTAATTGGGGCAGTTTCCCAGCGCTTTGAGGTCCTGTGGTTTCCCAGTGCTCACTCAGCTCTTGGCCGGTTTCTCCGCCTGGCGTTGGGGCGGCTGCTTTGGGCACCAGCCCAGGCTGGCCGAAGGCAGCCCGCAGCCCACTCGCTCCGGTGCCTGCCCATGGTTGCCCTTTGCTTTTGGAGAAGCATGGCGGGACCTGTGTGAGCAGAAGTTGCTTCAGGTCAGTGGTTCAGCAGCTGCACTTGCTCCTTTCTGCCCTGCTCAGGGGGTGCATGGTCCTGCAGCACAGACAGGGGAAGCTGGGTGCAGCTGCTGCCCTGAGCCCTGGCTGTCTTGGTGCTTTCCCTGGGACACCGCTGACAGCGCATCAGTGGTGGGGAGTCCTCTGCCCTGCTGGAAGATGGGCTAGGAAGGTCTTGCCAGTTTTAGACAGAAAGTCTAAACTTCCTTATGTAGGAGACCTCGGGCTGGGCTCGCCAGCAGCAGCTCTGGGCTGGCTCCTTCACCAGGCCTCCCCGTCACGTAGATGAGTTTTTGTCGGTGCAATCTGATGCAGTGTCATCTGCTGAGTCTGCACAAAAACAACTTAAAATAATAATAGCTATGAGGCGTTGGCCTTGCCTCTGAGACTGGAGTCGTGATTGGATGTCGCGCTGCAGTCACCATCACTACTGGGTACAGCAGCCCAGCTGGGCCTGGCAGGGCATCACATCCCTGCTCTGGCTGTTGGAGAGGGCTGAGGACATGGCAACCCTTCAGACTGCTTGTGCCGCTCCTGCCTGAGGGTCTGGGAGATCCACATGATCGCCTGCATCCCTGTGATGGTGCAGTGCCCTGGGCTGCCACAACTGCCATCAGCTGGGGAGGTGCAAAGGGAAACGGTGCCCACTGGGTATCTTAGTCCCACCACTGCTGGCGGGCTGACACCAGGGATTCCATTTGTTGCTGGTGCTGCCCTAGCCATCAAGTGGCCACCAAGCTGCTTTTGGTTCAGCAGCAAGGTCGAAGTCAGTAGGCAATGTGGGAAGGGGGCAGCTGGTTTCATTGGGCTCTGCATCTCACTGCTGAAGTCCTGTGTGGGGGTTTTCTGAGCCCCAGGGGTGTGGGAGGAGATCCTGCTGGAGAGAGCAGCTGGCACATCTCCCCTCTGCCCATCTGCTTGCTGGAGACACCTTAAAGAAGATGCCATCTTGAAGAAGACACCACCTTGAAGACAGTGTCTTGAAGATGACACCTTACGGACTGAGACTGGTCCTCCCTTCCCAAGTCTTTTCTATGGTGGGATCTTTGAAACCACCTCTGAGCTGGAGGGAGAGAAAGCCCCAGTCTCTTTTCACATCTTTTTTACTCCCTTCTGCCCCAGGGAGCTACTTAGGAAGCAAGCTCAGCTGAGACACAGGCCCTTCAACAGACATGACCCAGCAGATCCCAGGGTGTCCGTGACAGCTTTCAAGGTCTCCTTTGGCAGCTGGAGGGTGGGTACAGCAATGTCCCCCTCTGCTTTTCAGTGCAGTTCTCCCTCAATTGCATGGATTTGTGTTATTTCTTGATTCATCTCAGCTCTGCTGGTGTTTCAAGTGGTCCTGCTCCAACAGAGGCTGAGGCAGTGCTGAGATACTTCAGGGAGGGTGGGAGAGTGTGGTGATCCCTGCTGCTGGCACTCAGCTCCTCTGGCCCTGCCTGAGCTGTGCAAATCCAGACACAAGGCTCTGACACCTGCTGCCTCGTGGGGGGACTAGGGAGGTGCTGAGCCCCTTTTCCTCTCCCTGAGGCAGCTGAGGACACTCTATGTGCAGCAGCCTTGGGCTCTCACTCCTGATGTGGCAGCAGACGAAGCCCACTCTGCCCCAGCTTCACAATATACTGGAGTAACAGCACGGACCATGTGATTTTAGAGCCAATGTCATATTTAGTAGTGCTCTGCATGGACACACCACCTTTTGGACACAGCTTGTGAAACTCCCCACCAGTAGCTGTATTACGCTTTCCTCAAAGACTTCGGGAGTTCCCAGTGGAAGGTGCTGCCGTTTCTCCTTGCCTGGCATTGTGGCTGGTACCAGGTGGTACTGAGTGACTTGGATGTGTAAGAAAAGCTTAGATTTCTTTTCTTGAGACTCCTGAAGCACATCTGTCCATTCAGGCTGTTGTCTGCCGTCCTTGCTCTTGAGCTCACCCAGCAAGGTGCAAGGTTCCTGTGGCTCCCAGCAAAGCCAGTGGCTGCAAAGGCTGCAGTGTGTGGTCCAGAGTCTCTGCTTTCTGCTGCTGCTCCACACGGAGCTGGGTGCTGGCAGCTTCGCTGAGGACGGACACACTCGGCACACACGGAAGGTGCCGGGGGCTGCAGCTGCCTCTGCACCGATTCCGTCCCTTCTTCGCCATCATCAGGGTCATTGGAGAGACAGGAAGCGTTTTTGGAAGGCGGCTGACAGGTCTCCAGGGGGACAGTGTCAATCACGATTAGTTGTTTTGTACTTAATTATCTTCTGGGGCTCTGACATCAGCGCAGCACTCGGCGGGCCCTCGCTCCCGGCTCGCTCTCAGCAGCGTGCTCTCCAGCGTGACCCTGCTGTGGCACATGGAAGGTGAAAACAGACAAAAGCAGCCTTTCCACACGGGCTTGCTGGCGTGGACGCAGATGGTTTCTAAGCACGTGGCTCTGCCCAGAGTCTCAGGTGCTCATTTTCCTAGAGCTGAGTCTGTCCAGCAGCATCCGAGTGCAGCCGACGGCATCCCCCGCTGAGCCTCAGTGCCACGGGGGGCACCTTCCCTGATGTGCTCTGCCTCATCCCCACTTCCATCTGTCCTCAGAGGAGCGAGCCCTGGCTGTTCTGCCTGCTCGTACGTCCCAAGAAGGGTGTCAGCGTGCAGCTCCTGCCATGCCTTCCTGCTGCTCTGCCCACCCCAGCCCCTCTCCCGATGCCTTGTGTGTGAGCTCTGGCAAGCGCCGAGGAGCTGTGCCCCTCCTGACAGCATGCTGATGTATTATTTAGTGTCTGAGGCACTGAATATTTGATTGAACTGGGGGAAAGAGAGGGCCTAGATGCACCAAGAGGGGAGCAACACTCGGGCATCCATGTCTGCCTTGGTGATGCAGGAGGGGAGCTAGTCCTCCTTCCAGCGGGACCTGGGGATGCCGGTACCCAGTACAGCATCAAGCTGAGCTGCCTGGAGAGGCTGGCTCTGTGCTGGGCTTCTTAGCAGCATGGGGTCAGTGGTTCCTGTTGCACCCATCCCCAGCTGATCTCTTGGTGTTGGCTGCTTGACTCCCTTCTTCCTAGGTGACCCTGGCCTTTGGGGCTTCATCCCAGGCGATGCCTCTTTTTCCCAAATGAAAACTTCCTGGGTTCCATGTTCCTGCTCGGTGAAGGCTCAACGGGATGGCTGTGCTGCCCTCGGGGGAGCAGAGCAGAGCAGGGGGGATGGCTGGCACCTTGCTGCATGCCTGATGGAAAAGCCACACTGGATCCGGGTGCTGGGATGGCTCCCAGTGCAGGGACTGGCCTT
>WTSP01014346.1:0-17722 GCA_025331215.1 Actenoides lindsayi | reverse complement strand
AGGCCAGGCTGGCTGGGGCTCTGAGCACCCTGCTCTAGTGGGAGGTGTCCCTGCCCATGGCAGGGGGGTTGGAACCAAATGAGCTTTAAGGTCCCTTCCAGCCCTGACAGTTCCACGATAAAGTTCTACCGTAAATTATTAAGAGAGGCCCAACAGCACCAGTTACAAACCGCTACGGCACGGAGAGTTGTTGTCAAGCGACTAAAAAAAGCCCAAGCAAGATAGATTGACCCAAAAAAGACCATTTACTTCGACGAAAAAAGGACCGTATTTCGGGCAACGTTGGCGAGTGAACGGGGAGTCCAAGGGGCAGAAGCCGCCCGCTGACGCAGCCAGCTCTGACTCACGCGCGGCAGCTCTGCGGCCGAGGTCCTGTGCCGAGGAGCCTTCAGCAAGACAAAACATCATGTACTATTCACCAGGCAAGTCATCTGAGAGCGTCTGCCCGCGGCAACCGCACGGCTCTCTCCCAGTTACGGTAAAGGTCTCCGAGAGGGGCTGGAACGGGGCCGTTCTTCAGGAACTAACTCGCTGAGCTCGGCTCCCGGGGCAGGGCGGGGGGCTCTGCTGTGCCCACACACACACCAGCACCTCTAACCCCTTTCAGGTTATGTCACGGGGCAATCTGGGAGCTGGAGGGCACGAACCTGTCCTGAGCTCCTTACTGACTCCAGCCCAGGTGCTTCCATAGCCCTGAACAAGCCCAGCGTTAGGTCACGGGCGGGGGGGAAGATCTAGTTTTCAGCAGGCAGCACAAGCAGGCGCGGCGCTTGAGAAGCGGGAGGAAATCTCACAGCAAGAGTTAAGGGATTTCACTTCAGAGCCCCCACCTGGGATCGACAGTTTAAAAAAAAAAAAAAAAAAAGAAAAAAAAAGGAGCATAAATCCAAGCTGTAAGACGAGCCAGGATGTTTCCCTCTCCCTCATCACAGCCAGAGGTTCTGACCAGAAACTCCCTCTGCAGGCAAACCTCAAGCCTTTGATCAAAGGCTCGCCAGGCGGAAGACGCGTCCCTGGCTGGGTGACAGACACTGGCCGGCTGCGGGGACTCCCCGGGCTATGGACAGAGCGTGTCCAGCTGTCCTCAGAACACACACCCTCCCCCCTCTCTCACCCGTCCGGAGAGCGAGGCCAGGGAGGTTACGTGGGAAGCGAGAAACCAACCGACTCGTCCCCGCTCACAAAGCCTGGAAATCAATCCCAGTGCTGACTGTGGAGGCTGCAGTCCCAGAGCTTTCTCTGTCAGCAGGAGTGCATTAGAGCAGAAGGAGCAGGAAAAGCTGACCTCGTGCATTTTTCCTTGCCCGGGAGGAGGCTGCAGCCGAGTTGATAAGTCATCTGCAGATGGTGACAGAAGAACCTCAAGGCTATTTATAAACGCTGCCACCCTGACACGGCTTTACTGCCTGTACACACAGAAGCCAGAGCAGCACCAGCCCTTCTCTTTTCCATCAGTGAGGAGTATAAATAAAGCTTCAGCCCTGATTAGGGAGATGAAAAGAGGAGCAGCATCCCAACTAATCTGCTGAAATACACTGTCATGCGAGTCTCTTTACAAGTCAAATACCACAGAAGCTTTAAGCCCTCTAAACTCAGCTTCTTCCGGGAAGAACAACAAAGAAAGAAAAACAAGCTCAAGGGGGGTGAAAAAGTGAAAAACACACTAAAAAAGTAGCCAAGAGAAGAACAGAAAAACCTTAAAAAGCATATTGTGGTGTTGGCCTCACAGCCCGACAGGTATTGCAGCCAGCACTGCACTTATAGCCAGAGAGGAAAGCAGCACTTCACAGCACACTGAATTCCTCCTCACAAGCCCAGAGCAAACGCTCGCAGCCCCGCAGAGCTCTTTGGGGCCTTTTAAAAGCAACGCAAAGGTGAAACGAGAGTCCCTAGAGGGACAGAGCTGAGCTGTGGGTGCCTGTGCTGCTCACAGAAAAGCACCAGCCAGCCACGGACAGCATCTGCCCGCAGGCCTCCGGTCGAGTTTCACCCTGCTGCAGGAGGAGCGGGCACCTACCAGGAAATGCAGATGTTCTGGAGGAGAAGCATGAACTAAATAAAGCGTTGGGGTTTTGTCGCCATAGCTACGTAGCAATCACGGCCACGAGGCTCAGCCCTCCTCTTCCGCAGATGCTTTGCTCTCTGCTGGGCTGTGGAGATGCTCAGGCCCCCCGAGCAGCGGGAGCTGGGGCAATCCCACCCCAGAACTCCATCACCTCAGCTCCACTGGGTGCTTTAAGTGCTGGAAGAAGCGTGTCAAGCCAAGCAAGGAGCATAGCAGGAGGTTTTGCCAGGTTTTACTGCGTTACAAGCGCACGTAACAAGAGGAAGGGTGGGAAAGTTCTCAGGTGGGGTGGAGGGAGGATGGCAAAAGGATTCCTCAGGGCTTCCCACCACCCTGGTTGTGTTGATGGAGACATAGACATCTCCCCCCAGCAAGTTCTTCCAAATGCTCTTGACTTGCAGCTCTGTAGAGTCCAAAGCCAGAAGGGATGAAGGAGGAGACTCGGACGGGCTGGGAGGGATGGACAAAGGGCATCAGGCACGTGGCTTCTCTGCTTCAAACAGGGCAGAAGGAAAAGCAGGAAATTCTGGCTCTGTGTCTCATACAGGGGATGGAAAGAGAACTAAAAAAAGGAGCTATTCCACTAGTGAAGCACAAGATTCTAAGTTATCAGTATCCTCAGGACAAGAAAGAGAATCGAGAGCCACACTCCTCTCCCCTGGGGGAGGCACTAAGCGCAGCCGCGATGCCGACCCCAACCCTCTGGTGGTTTCTGCCGGGTGCTTCAGGAGACGGGCAGCTGGTCCAGACAGGCTGCAGGATTTACTCCATTTGAGCAACTCCCAAGCTGATAAAAGCAGCCCTTCCGAGGCAGCACTCGCCCATCGCACGGCACAGGCCGCTCGGGACACGGTCCGACGGGTTAGTTGGAGGCTGAGCCTTACGTAACCCTTTCTGAAAGCTGCTAAAGCTGCTGGATGCTTTTCCAAACCCCCCCGAAATAACTCTTTCCACCATCGGCACGAGGCCAGAGAAGCTCAGCTAGCCTCCCTGGAGAGGGGTTGTAGAGGATCTGCCACCTCCTCGGCAGCGGGGGGCTGCGGGGAGCCCCAGGGGCCGTGGCCAGACAGCTCCACCTGCTGCCATCCGGCACCACGCCGGAGGGGACCCAGCAGGGCAGGGAAACCAGTCCAGGCTGCAGCCTGGAGCCCATGGGCAGTGCAGAGGTAGGATCAGGGAGTCTGTAGCATGAAGTGCAGCCATCAAACGGTTTGAAATCGATAACTCTTTACTCGTCACAAACTGAACGGCACCGTGACCGCGCTGAGGACAGCAGGGTACAGACCCGCTCTGGCTGGTGCATCACCAGCAGCTCTGGTCAGGGTCTCTCAGGGGCTGAAATCACATCTCATTTTGCTACCACATCACCGAGCTGGCTGCTACACACGGTGTAACTGCTGCCTGACGATTCAGCTTCCAAAAGTAGAGAGTGTTCAACGCTAAACCTCAAACTATCGCAGCGACAGGAACAACAGGAAAAAAAAGCCCCAAAACAAACAACAAACAAAAGCCACAACTCTCTCCTCCTACCCAGAAAGTGCTGTTCCTGTTTCTACCACAGCCCTGCTGTGAAAGCGGGCACTGATATCTTTGCAGCTCTAAATTTGGGGGGAAGGAGATGACAACAGGGTCTGAAGCAAATAACTTCAGGGCAGAGGCTGAGGAGGAAGGAGAGCAGAACCTGAGGACTCAGTACTTCACACTAGAGAATGCTTGGGCAAAGAATTTAACAGGGTGTTCTCACTTGCAAAACCTGCATCAAACCCATTTTCAAGTGGAACCTCTCGTGGGCTTTGTCTTTAGATTGCAAAGCTCCTCAGAGCACAAGGACCACAAAGAGCAGTGGCTGCAACCCGGGCAGGTTTTAGAGGATCTCAGGAAAACACCAGCGTCAAAGATCTTAAAAAGGTTCATAAGCAAAACCTGCCTTTCTAAATAGGATCCTCTGTCGTCACAAGATACTTGGGATGCAGGTCTCCCCGGGCCTACGGGAGCTGAGTGCTCGTGGCATCTAGAAATGTGAGCTTTACAGAGTCTGTTGGGAGACTCACCTCTCAATAAGTCTGAGAGCGGAGGACCGCAATCCTCTGGAATTGTGTAGTCGCCTTTCCCGATGTTCTCAAATAATTTATAGATATTATCCCCTTCAAAGGGGTAGAGACCCGTTGTGATGTTGTATCTGTAAAGGCAGAAGGAGAAGCTCTATGAGACAAAGCACACGGAACAGGTTTCATGGGACTACGTGAACAACAACAAAAAAAAAAGCCAAGAGGAAATGAAAAGATGAATATTTGACGGTATTTGGAATGCCTCTTTAAACTTAGCCCTCCTTTTATCACAGCCTCTTCATTCACATGAGTCAAAACCACCAAGACATCTCCCTGACAGGCTGGGATGGAAGAAACTTAAAAATAAATACGAGAGGTATTTGTGGTTTCTATTATTACAGCAGCCGCGCAGCGGATGCCGAGAGGCGTCTGGCAGAGTCACTCCCTGAGAGGAAAGGTCACTTCCTTCAGAATTACAAGGACTTTGGGGAACATAAACCCACCCAAAGAAGGGACCAACACCCCCCCAGCCTCCTCCCTGCTCTGCCCAGCAGCATCCAGAGGAGCAGGGCTGACAGCAGACAGCACAAGACGGAGCTGTCTAGGGGCTCGTCCTTTCTGATTGCAGTTCCCAAGCAGCTCCTGGGCACTTACAGCGTGACCCCTGCGGACCAGATGTCGACTTTAAAGCCTGAAAAGGTGTCAAGGCCATTGGCAATCTCTGGTGGCTGGAATGCTGGCGACCCTTGGCTCGTCCTGCACGTGTCGTCCTCTGCGAACGGATGCAGAGCCTGCGACGGGAGAGATCGGTCACTTCCAAACTGCAACTGGGGGAAACTCTGCTACCCAACAGCTACTTATGTACCACGAGGACATGTCACTGTGTGCCAAGAGTGACAATTCCTGCACCTCTCCTACCCAGCTACGGCAGTCGTCTCGTAACACAGAGGATGAAGTTAGGCAGTTTATTGCCATTTCACCGCGCTTTGGGGTTTGTCCAAGATCGAGCCTTCCTCCCTCTGCTGCCTGGGTGGAAGTTCAGTGCTGTCAGCAACAAAAGTGCTTTGCCAGTTGCAAGAAATATTCAGAGTTGCTCCAAACCTGCACTCTGCAGGTTTAACAAAGGACAATGGGTTCGAGCTTGAGCACAGGAAGTTCCACCTCAACATGAGGAAGAACTTCTTTACTGCAAGGGTTACAGAGCACTGGAACAGACTCCCCAGAGAGGTCGTGGAGTCTCCTTCTCTGGAGACTTTCAAGACCTGTCTGGATACATTTCTGAGTGATCTGGTCCTGCTCTGGCAGGGGGTTGGACTCGATCTTTGGAGGTCCCTTCCAACCCCTACCATCCTGTGATTCTGCGAACAGCACGAAAGGCAGAACGCACGATAAATCGACACCACAAAAGTGGCCTCACCCTAGAATGTCAGGCTTCCCACATACCTCTGCTACACCTAAATCGGATATTTTCAGCGTCCCGTTGGTTGTTAGCAGGAGGTTCCCCGGTTTTATATCCTTGTGGACAATCCCTTGGCTGTGCAAATATTCTAAGCCGTCTATGAGCTGACAAAAGTACCTGCGGGAAGAGTTAGAGGAGAAAAATCAAACAGGCCAGTACTGCACACTGACAGCAGTTCTGCCTGTGAGGTTTTTATCTCGTGATATCCAGAAATACTACTTGACTTTCTGGGCCCGGAGGCCTCTACGCGCGGGCGGCCCGGAATCTCAAGAGAGGGTTTGGCTTTTTTTAAACAAAATGAAAGTATGACCGTAAAATGCTCTCTTTCTCAGAGATTTGCTGCTGAGACTGATGCACAACAATCTTCTTGTATCTATTTCCAGAATTCTAAGGTTCTTCTACTTGCAGAGTGAAAAGGGTTTCAGCTTGTCCTGGCTAGTAACCAAACAAGCCAACAGATCACCCTGGATATTGCCAATAATCAACCCATAGACCTCTAATCTCTCCCCTGCCCCTGAACTGGGTGATTTGCCTCCACTTGGGGTGGCCAAGTCCTCATGGATTCCTTCACAACACCCAGCTCTGCTGAATGGCAAAGCTGCAGGGAAGGGGCCAGGAAGGGCTGTCAGGTCTCTCATGAAGCAAACCAAAAGTAACAGAAAATTCAACGGAAAGATGTTTTTTCTTCCCAGAAAAGGGCCGCCCTTGCCACCACTTCAAGTTTTCCGTGGATGTGAAAGGTGCAGTTATTACAGGAAGCAAGTTTTACTCCGAAGCAGAGCAGTGTCCAAGTAACAGAGCAGAACATGCTCTTGGACTCGAGAGCGTGGTGGTGAGAGAGGAACCAAACTACTTACCCGTGAGCCTGAAAAACTGGAAACCTCTTTTCAGGGACACTGTCCAGCATTTCCTGCATCCCACACACGCAGTACTCCATCACCATATACGTGAAGGCAGAGTTAAGGAAGTTTTGAGGTTAAACCCTTCTCAGGCAAAGGCTGCGTGAGCACCTCAGCCCCATCCCAGTGTAACTGGAGAGCTGCCGCAGGGGTGGGCCTGGTACACACCCTGGAGACACAGAGCCTGAGGCTGCTGCCTTCCACCAGCTACCAGGAAGAGGCACAAAACCCACCAAAAAAAATTCTTGTGCTCAGCAATCAGACCTGAAACAGGATGTGAAGTCCCCAGAAATGATGCCGGAGATCCCCCAAGGGTGACAGAAATAGGATAACACTTGGAAGCGGTTACAAGTGAGGAAACCACTGGCAGAAGAGCTGTGGGCTAGAGCCCCTTCTCCCACTGTCCTCCTGGCTGTTCTGCACTTGACACACCAAGGAGGTCCCATCACCCTCCCCAGCGTTCGTCGCTCCTCATTCCCCGTTTCAAAGCAACAGGGCTGTGCCCTCTATTCAGCAGCTGCTGCTTCCCCCTGTCCCCACCACAGCCTTTCAGGAGAAAGGATCCCTGGAGAGCTTTTCTGAAATGGCATGGATAAAAAAAAAAGTTACACCAGGATGCCAAGAACTGGTGGCACTTGCTAGCATTGGTTCCCTTGCAGCATATTCTCATAGAATCATGAAGGTTGGAAACGACCTTCAAGATCAAGTCCAACCATCTGCTAGACATTATCAGGACCACGAAACCGTGTCCTGAAGTGCCACATCTACACGGGTTTTAGACACCTCCAGGGATGGTGATTCCACCCCCTCCCTGGGCAGCCTGTCCCAAGGCCTCACCACTCTCTCAGGAAAGAGATTTTTCCTACTACCCAACCAAAACCTCCCCTGGTGCAACTGAAGCCCATTGCCTCTTGTCCTGTCACCAGTCACCTGGGAGAAGAGACCAACACCCACCTCACTGCAGCCTCCCTTCAGGGAGCTGTAGAGGACTAGAAGGTCTCCCCTTAGCCTTCTCCAGGCTAAACAACCCCAGGTCCTTCAGCTGCTCCTCATAAGACATGTTCTCCAGACCCTTTACCAGCTTTGCTGCCCTTCTCTGAACTTTCTCCAGCACCTCAATGTCTTCTTCTACACTGTGGCAGCCAGAACTGAACCCAGTGCTCAAGCTGCAGCCTGACCAGTGCCAAGCACAAGGGCACGATCCCTTCTCTCTACTCATGCTGGACACCCTGGTTTTGATACAGTCTCGTTTTTCACCTCAGGTTTTGATGTTGAGGGCAGACAACGGAAACTCCACAACTACCTAAAGCAAGAATTGCCTCTGGGTTCCTCCTCTGGCTGGGCTTTGAAAAGCAGAATGAGCCGCGAGGGGCCGAGGGAACAGACCCTGAGACATCTGCTGGCTTTGCCAGGGGAGTGCACCGAGCAGAGCTGGGCTCTCGGACAGCTCCGCTCACGCGGAGCAGTTCTCTGCTCACTCTAATTATTCCTGGCAGGTGCCTTCTTAACCTAAGCCCAAAATAAGTTGCTTATGTCCCAGGATGGCATCTTAACTCTTGAGGCTAAAGCGATGAGCTGAGCTTCCAGTGGGACCTGTGCTGAAGGTTGTGTTGTCCCTTTTGCAGCACCAACCGCCCCGTGAACTCGTTCAATTCCTACGAGGTTCCCCAGCCGAGCTGCTCCTCAGAGGGATGCTGAAGTGCTGGAGGATTTTACGACGGGCACAACGCCACCCAGTAAATCAGCAGAGACAAGAACAGCAGAAAGAAGTCCTAAAATTCTTTCCTACCATTTCTTCCTCTGGAAGAAATCTGTGAGCTGCTTAAAGCAGAAGAGATCAACTCTCCCATCGCCAAGAGATTAACGTTAATAACGGGCTGTGTTACATTATTATATTGCTCCTGGGAAGCAAACCCCAGCAAGAGCAGCCTGATGTGGGTTTCATTAACTGCCAGAGTGTTTTTCACCCCTTTTTTTGTAGAGTCATAGAATGGTCAGGGTTGGAAGGGTCCTTAAAGCTCATCTGGTTCCAATCCCCCTGCCATGGGCAGGGACACCTCCCACTAGAGCAGGGTGCTCACAGCCCCAGCCAGCCTGGCCTTCCAAACTGCCAAGGATGGGGCTTCCACCACCTCTCTGGGCAACCTGTGCAAGTGTCTCACCACCCTTCTGGGGAAGAAATTCTTCCTACTGTCTAAATGTACCTGATCCTCCTCTGACTGATCACCCAGCCCAAAGCACAAACTCCCAGGCTGGAGCAGATCTATCCTGGGTGCCCCAAGACGACCAAGGCTCTCAATTCTCCTACAATAGGGTGCTGCTCTCACACACAACTGCCCAGACTGGTAACAGAGCTACCAGAGAAGGTGCCAGCTGGGATGCTGTGTTTTGAACTGGCTTTATTTTCGGCCTGGATTAGCTCTCCATTCATCAGCAGCTCTGCATTCCCAGCCACAGCAGGTCAGCAAAGCAGCCCACTGGATAGTAAACCTAGTTGAGATTTTTAATCCAGAGATTTTGAATCTCCCTTTAGCAAAGGAAGCCACCGAGGGCTTTGCCCAGTCAGGTGAGTTGTTAAACCTGGCTGAAGCCTGGAATTCACCTGTACCGGCCACGGGAAACCCAGTGAGAACAGAATCCTTCCTTACAGGCCCAGTTTCAAATGCCACAGTGGCCATACTGGAAACGAGGACTTGTTTTAATCAGTAAGGGTGAAGGTGGCATCCCTCTCTTACACCCCAACTCAACCTTCTCTTGCTTTGGTTCCTGCAAGGCAGCGACACAGGCGTGTGCGTGACCGTGGAGGAATCAGCCTGACAGAGAGAATTCCTCTTCAGCTGGTTCTGTTCCCAAACCTGTTCCCCCTGCGACCGCATCCTTGGCCACGCTGCACCAGCACCACCACCAAGAAGCTGGAGAAAGGTCAAGCGAGAACACGATCGTGGGAGAAGCAACAAACTTCTCCATGCACTTCCAGAAACAAGCTTTTCAAAGTGCAGAAGCAGATCAAGATTAAAAAAAAAAAAAATCAGTGAAGTCAACCTACACTTGTAACAGGAGAGCACTGAAAACCAGTTTGCTTTTTTTCCAACCACTACTGTTCAGGAAGCAAAGGAACATCCTGGCTTAGAGAGGTGAGGATTGCAATGCCCGGTTTGGGTTGTCATCACCTGTTACCAACACACGAGGTCTCTCTCGGGCTCTTTTTCCTCATCCTTCTTTAGCAGCCCAGCTTCTTCTTAATTAAATGGCATCCTGCTATAGACAGTAATTGACTTGCTGTCCCTTCGGTCTGCTAAGGCTACAAAACACAAGCAGAAGTTGTCATGCTTTTCTTAGACCGGTGATTTGGTGGCTGAGTGTTTGATCTAATTAAAGCACACAATTAAATTACCCACTTTCTGAAGTCCTGTAATTGGAAGACAGTATTTAGAAAACACTCTCAAAACTAAAAGCAAGCATTTATAACACCTCACTAGAGCAGATCAGCTCGATGACCTCACAAACTGGGTCAAGCCAAAGCACGCTCAGCGAGGCAGACTCACTAGAAATCCAGCTCCTCACTCACCAGTAATTACACTGGTTAGTGTCTGGTGGGGACACTGTGCTGGGATAACAGGCTACAGACACACACCGAGAGCAGGAGCCACAGCTTTGGTTGAAGAATGGAACAGCTCAGCCTCAAAAACTGGGCTGTGGATCTCCCAGGAGCCACGTGCTTTCGGTCTCTCTCGCCTGCAACAAGCTTTGGGTCACAAAACCATTCTCACAGGGGACTGTCACACAAGCACCAGTTCCGAGGAGGCCTGGGCAAGCTCAGGAGTTCTTGTTATCTTGGCTTGATAAGGACGACCAGCAAATGGCCCATGGGAAGGACAGACCCTCTGAGGGGGGAGCGCAGAGCTGCAGGGTGCCAATGAGCGAGTAGATTTTCCTTCTTTTGAGAGAAAGAAAAAAAAAAAAACCAACCCAGAAACTGAAGCCACTGCCAAGGACTCAAAGGAAAAAGCATTACAAGGATTGATTTCACATAGGAAAGACAGTAAAAGGTCCATCTTCAAGGGATTAAAAAGCAAGCCCTGGCATATACCACAGCTAGGATGGGAGGTTAGAAATGACAGCTCCACGGCTCTTCTTTCAGCTCTGAAGGTCACACAATAAAACAAAGTGTTTGGGGGGGGGTTTCCCCAGCCCTGCACCTCTAACAGGGGGGGGACAGTATTTCATCCCTAACTGGGAAGCTGGAAAACCAAAGAGAAGGTACTTGTGTGGAAAGCGTCTGACACGCAGCACGTTAAACACCAGTGAAAGCCAGTTTCCAAAAGGGCCTTACCAAAAGCAGCACTGGAATGATTCAGCACGACAGCAGAGAACAAGGGGAACTCCAACCTTATTGACAACCGTGTGAAAAAAAAAAAAGGATATATTTTCTGCTTCTCTTCGTTGTATAACACATCTACCAACTGGATAACGTTCTTGTGCCGTAATCGTCGCAGGAGCTGAATTTCCCTGCAGGAAGAGAAAAGGAAGAAGGAGAAAAAGGTACGTTTAAGAAGCCTCTTTTCTTGCTATGGAATGAAACTGCTGTTTTCTCAAGCACACAGATTTTACAGGCACTTCAAACCGTGGTAGTTCCAGCTGCTTCACCTACGACTACCTGAGTGTGCTGCTGTCTTGTGTGCTCAACTCATTAATCTAAAGTCAGCTCATGAAAACATTGACTGGTCACCACCCTAGGACCAAACAAGTGCCCTTCCAGTGAACACCACCCAGCCACTGGGTTTTCTCCGGGCATGAATTTTAGTCCATTGCCAAACAACAGCAGCAGAATGATTCCCAAGGAGCAACCCACCTTTGTGCCAGACAGGGAACTGGTCCCAGGAACGCCCCGTGCCAATGCTTTGGTGCCATCCAGCACCAGCCGTGTCACGGCTGCTACTGTGGTTTTATTCTCTGCTCTAAGAGAAGCTTTATTCTGGTTTTACTCCTGAAGACCTGTGTAGTGCTCCCTTTTAGGTGACTGGTCAATGGCAGGACACAGAGCTGAACAGCTCCATTCAAAGTGAGGGGGAAAGATGCAACCACAAGCTTGGTGTGAAGAAATGCTTCGTGCTGAGGCCACCCAGAGAAGACAACCCCTGGTGAGGTCCTGCTGGACCCCAGACCGTGTGCAGAGAAAGCAGCCCGAGGACAGGCTCTGCAACCCCCCCTGCCTCTGCCAGTAGCACTGGCACGGGACCTGCAAGGGCTTACAAGGATTTAGTGTCCCCCGCAGTCCCCTTCCCCATGGCCCGGGGCAGCACCTCACCATTCCCAGTTAAAGCCAGTTTGACTAAAGGAAGGATATAACTGGAACTGAAACACTGCCCAGTCAACCACTGGGGCCAGTCCAAGCACACCCTGAGCTGCTTCACGTGTCAAGAGATGCAGCTTTTCCACCTTCCACCCAATTGAAGCTTTTCAGACCACAGTGGACCGCGGGGAGCTCCCCTCACCATCAGCCTCCCCAGGCAGCCCCCCAACGATGCACCACGGGCATGTCGACCATACTAGCTGGGACAGCAGCTTCCCCACAAACCTTTCACGTTTGCATTTTGTGCTGCTTGGGTAGAGAAGTGTCACCTCCAGTTAGAAGAGCAGAAATAAACTGGCTTGGCTTTCCACTGGTCACACCGCAGGGTGCGTTTTTAACTGGCACCGTTAAACTGGAACTGGTCCCCAGCCCTCAGGGGATGGCAGCACCGTGAGGCACAGGCAGGGTGGCACAGGTACCACCCTGCACAGCCCATTTCTGCACCAGATCTCTTAGCTGGGAAGAGACCTGACTATTAGTTAGGGGCCAAAACCAAAAGAGAAACTGCCCAGCCCTGAGCACCATCCAGTACAAGGCACACCAAGCTGCTCAGCGTTGGGCCAAAGACCCCCTGAGCTGCCCAGTCCATTTCTCTGATCCATTTAAGTGTCTTTATAGTAGAGTTAGTACAGAAACCATGCTGAAGACACATCAAATTCCTCCTCACATTCCTCACTCACATCAAATTCCTCATATCCAGAAGCCAACCAGGGAGGTAGTTTCACGGTGACCTTAAATAAAGCTAAAACTTCCAGGAGACTTCACTAGTGAAACGACCCATGAGTTGAGAACAGGAGTTCCAGCTTAAAAACTCCTTTTCTTCCAAACTTGAGTCCTAACTTAACTTGACTGAACGTTTCAGAGACCTGAACTGAATCCCCTGTTTACGGAGAATCAATAAAGAACGAGGAGACCTCTTCTCTTGGCTAAGAAAATGGACCCTTGTGTGTCATCTCGGAGCAGCTGTTCCAAGCTCTGTCTCTCCGGGTTTTGTGCCGTGCCCCAAACCACGTTTTATTATCTTTTGCATTAAACTCAGCCTGCAAAGTCCCTCTGGGTGCCAGCTGAGAAGAGGAGAAACAGGAGGATCAGGTCAGAGTGGTTCTGTTAGTGCTTGAGCGCAGACGCTGCTCCTCGCTTTGTTCTGCTGGTGCTAAGCTGGACCAAACCTCTTCCTTCCAGCTTCTTTCCCTTCCCCGTTTCCAAGCTGCTTTAAGCAGCACGTTGCATTTCAACAGTTCAGCCCCTTGGAAGCAGCACTACGAGGAATTCAGAGCCAGGGCCTCTGCCCAAACCCACCGCACACGGAGCCGAAAGCCGCTCGCCCTTCGCCCGCACAATTAGCCGGCCTCTAACGAGCCGTGGCCGCTACAAAGGCTGGTTGATGCATCACATCTGATGACCAAACCAGTCACTGCTCCTTCCACAGCCTGACGAGATGCAGGGGTGCCAAGTAGGCTGTTCAAGCTCTTTTAAGGGTCCCCGAGCGGCACGAGGCAAAGCTCGGCGAGCGCGCGGTGGAAATGGCAGCCAGATTTGCCAGGCGACGTAGCCGCTCTAATTATAGTAACGACCAAAAGGCTGAAGTGGATTAAATTAGCATGGAAACCACAGCCAGCATTAGTGGAGGTCTAAGAAGTTTCTGGGTAATGAAGGGAGACGGGGCGAGCGCTCGGCCCGAGCCGGCAAGGGACGGAGCGAACACGCAAACGGGTTTAAATGCGGCTGTGAGACAGAGACGTCTCAGGAACGGGTTGGAAATCCTGCTCCCTGCAACACAGCTCCAGAGCACAAACCCTTCACAGAATCACTGAACGGTAGGGGTTGGAAGGGACCTCGAAAGCTCATCGAGTCCAACCCCCCTGCCAGAGCAGGGCCGCCTAGAGCAGGTCAGACAGGAACAGAGCCAGGGGGGGTTGGAAAGTATCCAGAGGAGACTCCCCAACCTCTCTGGGCAGCCTGGGCCAGGCTCTGTCACCCTCACAGTGAAAAAGTTTTTGCTTGTGTTTACCCTGAACCTCTTGTGCTCCAGCTTACTCCCATTGCCTCTTGGCCTAACACTGGATGACCTTGAGAAGAGCCTGGCTCCATCCTCCTGACACTCACCCTTAACGTATTTATAGACAATCAGGAGGTGCCCCCTCAGCCTCCTCTTCTCCAGGCTGAAGAGCCCCAGCTCTCCCAGCCTCTCCTCAGAAGGGAGATGCTCCACTTCATTCCTTCCACCTGCAATAGCCAAATAAACATTGCATACTCCTGTCACAGCTTCTGGGTCCCCTCCACCCAGCTCTTTTCCCCGGGAGGACTTTGCGAAGCAGCGTAAAAGGCCAGGGAATTGCAGGCACCTCTGGGGCCGAGCGGCCCATTTCCCAGAGGGAAGATTCCATCTATTTTTAGCTACTCCCACATTCTAGAGAGCCTGAGGAACAGCCCCGGCCAGACCACGGCCGCCTCCCAGCCCGTTCCACTCCGCAGACTTCACCAAAGCGGCGAAAAGTAGCTGCTCACCTCATCAGAAGGTGCCTAAACTGACTTTTTTTTGTTCCTCTCCCCGAGTCAACACCACAAAAAGCCAGCACAGCCCCGGGCCTGCTGTGAGATTTGCCTCCAGCCCAGCCCAGGCCGGCAGCACTGGGAAGGAGAGATTCACAGGCCTGCAGTTCTCTGCCTCTCCCACCCCAGCCTGGCGGATCTGCTCAGGTTTGCAGGATGCTTTTCGAGCGGTTGCACTTTGCCTCCTGAGAATTCTCTCCCTGGTTTCCCAGACTAGGAAGCTCTCCAGTGTGTGACGAGACAGCGTCGGAGTCTGGGGCCTGTTTCAAAGTGTAACCATCTCAGAGGGAGGGGGGGAAAAAAACCCCAAGAGATTATCTTAGAAACCAGAAGGTTTCTACATGGTTCTGTCAGACCCATCAAGCTCACCCTGCTGGATGAAGACTCATCCCCAGCAAGGACACTTTGCTTTGGCAAATACCCAGGGGGTGGTGGTGCTGAGCACCGTATGCAGCAGAGCTGCCCACTTGTGCCGCGTGCCACACGGTTCTGGAAGGTGCCAAGGACAGCCCGGCGTGGTGATGCTCTCTCCTGCAGCACATCTTCACCACAAGAGGCCCTGGGCTTTCCATGGTTTCTTTCAAGCCTGGGTTCCATCAAAGCCTTCCCTGCTTAATGAAAAATAAGCAGTAGGGCCAAAAAGTTCATCCCCTTTCTTCAGGGGATGAGGATCCTCCACGGGTCCAAGCTATCAGGATTTCACTGTAGACTGGTGGATCTTTTCCACATTACCCACCGGGGCAGGAGTGAGGGTTTGCAGCAGGTCTGGGGCTCTGTCCCTCACCCACTCTACTCCTCAGCACGCAGCCGTGGCCCATCTCAAGCTCTCCACACACAGCACAGGGTACTGGGAACCAGCAGGCCTCGAGAATCACCCGCTTGGGCTTTAGGCCACTGAACAAACTCCATTCTGTCTTTGCCTAGATTGATCTGGGAATTCCCTACAGCCAAAGCGAGACAGAATTACAACTTAGTAGCCCCGATATGCCACAAAGTGGATTAATTTCTTGAAGGTCCAGCTTGAGAACAGCTTTTTCCTGTTTATTTCACCCCCAACCCATCCCTCTGCTCACAAGGATGTGCCCTGTCCTTCCCATCCCCACGAGGAGCTGCCCCTCTGTGCTCTCGAGTGACGTTCCAGAGGAGGCTGAGCAGAGCTCCTCGCTGTTTCCATCTCCAAACCCAAGCTTTACCCACCCGCTCGTGCCGTACTCTGGCAGGGGAGGAGATGACATCACGTGCTGAGGAAATCCAGTTAACGCTGATCTACATCTTTCAAGTTTCAGTATTCAAATGGTTCCTCTCCAGCCACTCCCCAAGTTATGCTGTGAACATCAGAACATCACCATGGTCCTGCTGCCTCTCCCTCCCCGCGTCAAGGCGTGGGAACAGCCGTGGTGGTCACCACACTTTCTTGACGTGCAGCCCAAAGCTCCCCCCGAGAGGTTAAATGCTGCAGACCAGATCCCAACCAGCTAACCCTGACAGCCCCAGGCCAGCCCTGCTCCACAAGCCCACCAGGGAGTCCCAGAGCTGCACCAGTAGAGCTCCTTCTCCTCTTGACCAGGATTAGAGCGGCCGCATCGCCTCGCAAACCTGGCTGCCATTTCCACTGCACACTGGCAGAGCTTTGCCTTGTACTGCTCAGGGATCCTTCAAAGAGCCACAACGATGCTGAAGGGAGTGGAACATCCCTCTCACGAGGAGAGGCTGAGGGAGCTGGGGCTCTGTAGCCTGGAGAAGAGGAGACTGAGTGGTGACCTCAGGAACGGTTAGAGCTACGTAAAGGGTGAGTGTCAGGAGGCTGGAGCCAGGCTCTGCTCTGTTATGTCCACTGATAGGACAAGGGGCAACGGGTGCAAGCTGGAGCAGAAGAGGTTCCACAGAAACATAAAGAAAAACCTTTTCACTGTGAGGGTGACAGAGCCTGGCCCAGGCTGCCCAGAGGGGTTGGGGAGTCTCCTGCTCTGAAGACATTCCAACCCCACCTGGACACGTTCCTGTGTGACCTGCTCTAGGTGGCCCTGCTCTGGCAGGGGGGTTGGACTCGATGGGCTTTCGAGGTCCCTTCCAACCCCTACCATTCTGTGATTCTGCGAAACCACGCGAGCTGCTCAGCTAGCCCATGGCTGGTTCCAGCTCCGCTCTCACTCGGAGGGACTGCTGGCTACCTGGGTACACAGAACCATCAGGAAATACTGGTCCAAACACAGAAAGCTGCGAGCAGCTCAAATGAAGAACCTGGCAAAAGCATCTGCTACCAAGGGCTGGACCTCCCCTGTCCCTGCCGTGGCACACGAGGGCTGTCCTGATTGCCAGCACAGCTCTGGGCGAGCTCTGGCCGGGGACTTTGCTAAGCACTGAATCCACAGGGATTGTACCCAAAATAAAGCAGCGTGAAGCACAAACGTACAGCTGGCAGAAATCCCGCTCTGCCAGTCCTGCCGGTCAGAGGCCATTCTTGGGCTTGCTCTCAGCTCCAGCAAAAGGGCAGACTGGTTCCTTTCCTCGCAGCTCTTGAAAGGACCAGTCTGGGATATAACTTATTGCAGGCTAAATAACCTTCCCTGCCCTCGAGGCTCGTTCATTTTATTTATGGGAAAATATGCTCGTTAATGCTCTTATCGCAGGAATGATCTAATCGGGGCAGGGGGGGGAAGGGGGGGAAGTCTCCTTTGAATACATCCATTTTAACGAGCTGCCGGGTGAAATGTTTAGGCAGGCAAAACTGCCTCTGACAGAGCAGATTCTGCCCAGGTCTTAACCCTCATCCTGCTGGCATCTGTTTGTTTTGATAACATTCCCAAATGAAATCAGGAGTCGCAAAAGCTGAGTCGCGCTCTGCGCTTCCTCGTCCCTAAGGTTGCCTGATCCTGGTCCCTGAGGTTGCCTGATCCTGGTCCCTGAGGCTGCCTGATCCTGGTCCCTGAGGCTGCCTGATCCTGGTCCCTAAGGCTGCTTGATCCTCCTGCAGCCACTGGTGTGCCTGGGTCCCTGTGTGAGACCACATCTGGAGTATTATGTCCAGTTCTGGGCTCCCCAGTTCAAGAGGGACAGAGAAATGCTGGAGAGAGTCCAACAGAGGATGATGAGGGGACTGGAACATCTCTCTTATAAGGAAAGTCTGAGAGCCCTGGGGCTGTTTAGCCTGGAAAGGAGAAGGCTGAGAGGGGATCTTATTGATGTTTATAACTGTCATGGCTTAGGGTCAGGGCAGCCCCTTAGACCTATAACAGACGCTCTCTGTTAACCCCCCTCCCTCCCCAAAGGGAAAGAGAGAAGGAATAAGGGAGAGAGACTTAGCGATTAGAAAAGGAAACTAGAACAGCTTTAATGAAAATGAAA
>WTSP01014345.1:0-61405 GCA_025331215.1 Actenoides lindsayi | reverse complement strand
TAAAAAGAAATTTAAAAAAAAGGGCAATTGACAGCACAACTATTTGGTCTCACAATTATCCATGTTTAGTAATCTGTCTGCAAGGCCCCAACTTGGGGTTACTTTGGACATCAACGGGTGAGTAGAAAGTACTAAAAATTTAATGCTGCCTACTAGGAAACTAAGGAACTTCCCTGTGATCTGGAGCTAACATCTGCTATTCATGCCACCTCTGCTGTGGGTTGTTTCATGCAGACAATTCATGTACCGTGCAATACCTTCAGTCCATGCAGAACACAGCTCTGCTTTTGGCCGGATATGTCTCATGAAGCACATTCTGTCTGTGGTCTTCAGTTTGTATTAGCACCCACTTAATTCCTGGCTATAAATTAAGATTTTTTTTTTGTTGTTGTTCTTTCTTTCCTAGTCTTTCTCTGTTCTAAGTCTTTTTGCTCTTTCTAGTTGTATGCCCACTGTATGTAAGGGGAAAGTATTTGAACTTAAATGTCTTTGAACTGGGGTGTTCTCTGTCAGATGCTGCTTGCGTTGGGACAGGTTCTAAGAGGTGGTATGACATAGACTGAGCTTAACAATACTTATAGTTTTTGTTGTTTTGGAGAACAACATATGTTCCCCAAGACAAAGGGAATTTGTTACTGCTGTTTAAGTCTCCTGACTAGTGCTTTTAGAGAACTAGGGAAAGCTGAGAAAGTAAAATCTGGCACTGTTCATATCCATATCTGTAGATCTTCTTAATCTTAGCACAAACTATCTAATAGTCCATTTGTGGATTTTCTCATCAAGAGAAGTATTTAACTTGCACAAGAAGAGAGCCAGGGAGCTTGGTGCATACTAACAAATATTTGGTCTAGACAATGAAATGCCTGTCTAGCGTGAAGTAGGCAAACCATCAACTTAACCTGGCAGGCATCCTCTATTAGTGTTTATGGTTCTGACATATTTATTGAACCATGCTTCTTTGGGGGTGGTGTGGTTTGCAGTAAGCCTACTGAGGTCTGTAGCTAATACAGCTTCAGTCTTCACTGAGGATTCTTTAATTGTACAAATACCTGTTGATTAGCCTAGATAGATGTTATCTCATCCATATGTATTAGAGCGTAACTTCTCTCATGTGGCCTTTTAGATAAGATTGCCTAAGCCAACCATAAATAGTACATTGCAGGATTACATTATCACATAATAAGTTAGTACAGAGGTTTAGAAGTCAAATCTCTGGGTTCCATTCAAATTCCGTCCTAGAGACATCATAAACCCCAGTGGGTGAGTTACTAACTCTGTACTTCCTGTGTATTGCCAACCGTAAAGAAACTCCTTTTGCTTCCTTCCCCTTCCAAATTGTAGTAGACTTTTCCACTGTGAGGAGACATCCTGCACAGATTTGTCCTAAAATTTCATGAATGTAACATGCGTTGCAATTTCTTCTCACTTGACAGACCCTTTAAGTGTATGGAAGCAGTATCTCAGTAGTAAGAGAGGATCTTCTGGGTCATTGGCAGCCCGCCTTCTGCATGGAAAGCCCAACATCTGTTGCTTGGCTTGAGGTCCAGATCTAGCTCCCACAATTTGGAAACAAAAAAAAAAAAGAAAGAAAGAAAAAAAAAGCTTAAAGCACAATGATTCTTGTAAACCCAATTTATAAAGCACATTTTTTGACTTTATGCATGCAAATCTTAAACTTGTCAGGATTGGGATTGGGAAATAGGTTGTCTGGGGTGGAGAGATTGGCTTGCGGCATGGAATATTTTTTTCTGAGTCAAAAGGAGTTTGTATAGATTTCCCCTCCCCCCCACCCCCCGCCTATGGCTCAATCCATAGGAAATTTAATCAAATTTAAGAGGGACAGTTTTTGTATTCAGGTTTGAGCATTTAAAGACCTGTTTCAGAAGATAGAGAGTTTCCATGTAAATATGATTAGAAGTAGGGGAAAAACATACAAATTTGCCCTCCCAAGTAAATTACTAATGTTGGCATTTTGCAGATGGGGAGACTGAAGCAAAAGTTCAAAGTTTAACACTTTCAGAAGTGGCTTCTAATTCTCTGTCTCATATTAGCTACCAGTGCTAGACACTTGGGCCCACATGAGTATTCTGAAAGCTTCAGATAGGTAGGTAGAGGACATGAGCCTCAGAGTTCAGAATCTCTTTTCTGTACGTCCCATCCACATTTAGCTCCTGTGACTTGGCTGTCTCTTGCCAGAATACATCTCAGTGGAGAATTCAGGCACTGTTCAGTGTAGGAAGTGGTTCATCTGTAAGTAAGTTGGTTCACCCACAGGCAGACAAGGAAAGATGCCTTTGACAATCTTTGTTAGGATTTAACTGTCCCAGACCTCAAATCACTTTAGTGCCTCCAAAAATCAAAAAGGTTTGAAGTCATGAATTCAACAAAGCCTGAAGACTACATCTGGATGTCTGTTGTGGGCACATAAATATTTCACAATTTTTAAGAGAACAGATGATACTTTTATTCTTTGTGACTATCTGGACATTCACAAAGCCACTTGTCATAAGGAAGGAGAAAGACATTTTGTTTAAAACATGAGACAGACTTTTTTTTTTAACCCATATCAAAAACCCCAACCAATTGTAGCATCATGGGAGAAGCCTTCAAAAGCACTGACTTTAACATCTTTGGATTCCCGTTACACCTTCAAAAACTAGTGCTAAGTATTTCCAAGCAGTGCAGTATGGGTGGGTTGGTTGTTGGTTTGGGTTTGTTTTTTTAAAAGAAAAGTAGTTTGAGTTCCTTCCTTGAAAACTGTTTTTGGAGTGAGAAGTGCAGTTTATGTTGTGACTGTGTGAAGTTCGTGGCAGAGCAATAGATTACATACTTCCCACAGCTCTCATCCCAGTGCTGGTAGTTGTTTTGTGAACAGAACAAAATTTAGAAGGGATAATTAAGCAAACATTTTTAAGTCATACTGATTCTGGAAAAATGATCCATTTTCAGTCTGTTTAGCCTGGCATTAACTTGTAAGTTAATGGTGAACGTTTTCAAAAGCACATGGATGGTTTAGGTTTCGCAGTGGTAAGGCACTTTTGAAAATTAGACTTAAGCACTTTATATCAGTGATACACAGGCCAGACTTCACTGTTCAGTTATTCTGTTACTGTCATACTAACATAATTCTTGTAGCGCGTACTTTGAGTTGCTGAAATAACCGTACTGCTGGTGCACCAAAGCAGTCTCCTTGTGAAAAAGATTTCGCATGTACATTAGAGCACCCATCTTAATATGGTATTAAGATCAATATACTGGTTTGAGAAAGGAGACAGAAGGAAAACAATTCCCTTGACGGACATAAGTAGACAAGTGCAGAATCAGCACGTGTACCAAACCTTAATCACTTTAGTGTCTTGGAAGCTGCTACCCAGTATCTCCCTTGGCAGGAGTGTAAAGCATTGCAAAGCTTTCTAGGGACAGAATCAAGTCAGCCCTTTTGTGTTAAGAGTTTTCTGTTGGTTGCTCTTCTGTGTCTCTTTTACATTGCTACGTGAAGGGACTGGAGCTCACGTCCTTTGAGGAGTGGCTGGGGGAGCTTGGGGTTATTTTGTCTGGAGAGGAGGAGGCTGAGGGGAGACCTTATTGCTCTCTACAACTACCTGACAAGAGGTTGGAATGAGGAGGGGGACAGCCTCTTCTCCCTGGTGATGTGTGACAGGACCAGAGGGAGTGGCTGCAAGCTGTGCCAGGGGAAGTTGAGTCTGGATATTAGGAAACATTTCTTCATGGAAAGGGTTATCAAGCATTGGAATGGTCTGCCCAGGGTAGTGGTGGAGTCACCATCCCTGGAGGCATTTAAACGGTGTGTGGACCTGGTGCTTAGGGACATGGTTTAGTGGTGAGCTTGCAGTGTTGGGTCAAAGGTTGGACTAGGTGATGTAGAAGGTCTCTTCCAATCAAAGACATTCTGTGATTCTGTGGTATTTTTAAACTCGTTTTAAACATTTTGTGCTTGAGAGCAAAAAGAAATATCCAATTCAGTAATGAAGAAGCATGATCCAATTAAAAAAGATAACCATTCCTGACTATTGGAAAGGGCAATCAGTTACTCCTACGCATGCTAACTCACGCCCATTTAACTTACTAAATTCCATTTCTATCACCTTTATTCATGCTGCTCAATTATACCACCTCATACATTCTGTTCACCCTCTTTATATTGTACTTTGTCTTCCTGTAACTACATTGTTGCCACTACTTATTGCCTCTCTGATATTTGGCAAACTTAATTTATAAGCTCTTGTAGATAATTTGAAAGCCATATAATTTGAGTAGATGTCGTGCTCCATACTTATGTATTTAAATGAGATCCTCTGCTGACCACCCGGGTTTATGTGGGCAGAAAACTGTGATATCCTTACCAGAGGTAGAGAGGAAACTTGACTGTCCCACTAAAACAAAACCTTGCCATCTTTTTTCTTTTTTATTAAAGAGAAACACAAAAAGTGAAGCCTGTGATGTGTTCAAGCTTCACTAGGTCTACTAACAGGAGAGAAAGTTACTCAAAGGCAATGTAGGTAGGTCTATAGCACCAGTACTTAAATGTTCTACTGGAGATGCAACAATTGGCTGACTGAGAAAGAAAGGGTGTAAGTTAAAGAACCTAAGCCAGACCCTCTTCATGACAGTGCTGTGTCTTTCTGTCAGTGAAACAACAGCATGTATCTGGCTGAGTATTTTTTTTTTTTAGTCAAAATGAAGACAGAATTTTTCTGCATAAATGCCGAGAGATGACTACCTTATGTACATAATCAACTAACTAGAGCAACTAATTTTTTTGAATGATGCTGCTGTTTGAAGCCCATGATTGCTCTGAGTTCATATGAAAACTTAGCACCTTCAGACGAGGAGAATGAAAAATTTAGACATCTTTGGAATTTGGTCTTGTTACAATTAGTCCTTATTTGCCCTGAACTGATCTTCTCTATTAAAATTTACAATGTTTTTTTGTCCTAGCAATATTCTGTAACCCATATTCATTGCAGTGTTTTCTCACTACCACAGTCATCTTCCATCCTTATGCCAAACACTTTCTCATTAGTCAGTTTGTTTCTCTGAACTTTGTAGTATGTGGGAAAGTGTCCTGTCTTTACTTGCAATGTCCTGATAGATCTGAACCATTCAGGTGTGTGTATATAATGACACATTCACTATGTGCAACAATGAAAATAAGAAGTAAAAAAGTTCACAATGACTCTATGAAGAGAGTAATTCATGAGGGAGGTTTTGCTCATTTGAGAGATGCTGGATTGGCAAAGTCACCCAGCCAGGTTTGTTGTTAATTTGCCATATCATTGCAGGTGAAGCAAGGAAATCCCAGGGGTGATAGGACTGGATTTATTTATCTCTAGGTTTTGTCTGTGTGGGATGCTGCCTAAACACATTGCACGTACTAAATTGCAGTCAGTTTTATTTTCCAGAAGAGAAAAAAAAGCTTTCAAGTGCTTACAGGGTGTTTAGGCTAGTCTGCATTTTCCAATGGAGATTGTTCTCAACTCTAAGACTGTCAATAATTCTTTTTTTTTTTCCCCTTCCCTTTTTTAAAGCAATGATATCTAATCTAATAATTTCAAATCGTAGGGGAATTCTGTCTGTATAATCTCATAGTTCAGAGATACTCGCCACTGAAAGAAAAATATGAGAGGACTTTTATAGTAAAATATAGAGTAACTTACAGAGTTTAAGACAGAAGGGGCATGTCAGACATGTCATGGTAATCCTTCTAATACAAGACTAAGCAAATCCTCTCTCTCATGTTTGATTACTGGACTCTGAATTTGCTTTTGAGTTATAAAAAATGGGGGGTTAGTGCTTTTTACGTATCAGAAGCTCTCAGTGCTGTGAGCAAGAAACTGGTACTATACTGAAGACTTAGTCTTCAGCAACACCTGATTTGGAGGTGGCATACCTAAACAGGGGAGAACAGGCAGAAGATTTTTGTCTCTTGTTTAATCCTTATAAAGCTGAATTTGTGTACAGACCAAACTGAACTCAGGTGTAACTGAAGCATCTTCAAAGCCACTCTACCTGGTGTGTGGAGAAGTCTAGGCCAGTAAATAAGGAGTCAGCATCATGCAGAGTGCCCAGATCCTGCTGCAGGCACTCTGCTCCTGAAAATTTAAGTTCTACTTGCAGTGCACAAAGCAGAGAGAATTAAATGGTGATTTTTAACTACCCTCAAATGCCCTCTCCCAGGAGAAGTTCACTATTCCCATTTGTAGCATCATGTCAGCTTAGGTGTGCCAAACCACTTTACTGGAGGGTGAGGATGGGACCTGGAGCAACTCTTTTGTGGTGTTAGTTCTTTCTGTACCTCAGCGTGCTTTGGTGACATTTGCCTTATTCCATCCCTGGCACCTCACTGTCTGGCCTATGATTGCCCTTCTGCTTTGGCTTGCAATGCCTTTCCCAGCCACCGAGACAACGCAGCTCCATCTATTGCAATGATTCTGTTCTGCAGCCATTGAAATAAACACACAGAGTGCAGTTATTTGGCTTGCATTTGGGATATTTTTTTTTTTCAGCTTTCTTGGTGCACAATCAAAATTTTAAACTACAATTTCTCATGGTTTTCTGCACAGCCCAAGAAAAATAACACCATTTTAAATAGATGAGGGAATAATGTTGAGGTAATAAACACAGAGAACTCAAGAAATCCAAAAAGATATTTCTTTTGAGAACCATTCAGTTTTTGAATATGGCAAAGAAATATGAGCCATTGCCAGTTCCTGTATGTTGAATAGCACATATCAAATCTTAAATATTAAGCTCATGCTAACTGGTAGTCGGGAAGAAAAAGATTTTATTTCAAAATGTGCATGCTTTTGGCAAAGTACCATTGACATTCACCTGTTTTGCACATGGCTGGCATTTATACACTGTTGTGGGTGGAGCTAGGCTTAAATTTACCCTACTGAAGCATATGAGGTTATGGTATGAACAGCATACCAGTGGAGAGTCATGGCTTGCCTTGAATGTGAGGAAATAGGAGAGGTGACCTCATCAAAGCTTCCAAAGTGTGAAAGGTTTGTGTGTAGGTAGAGAAGAGTGGAGTAAGCTGGAGGAGACTATACTTGGCAGTTTACTGCCACCAAACCTGTCCTAAAAATGTCACTGACAACAGAGGAAATAGCTGCAAATACATTTAGACAAAATCTGGCTTCCAAATCCTTCATTCTGCCTTAAACTTTGTTGTTGTTGCATTTGATAATGTCAGCTTTTGCCAAGTTCCAGTTCCTTTTCTTGACTCTTGGGCTCTAAAAACTGTAGGAAACGTGCTCTCGAGCAGATTTCTTACATTTTCCTTCATTCTTGAACAAGACTTCTTGAACATCTGTACCATCTCTCCAGCACATATAGCACCGTGTGAGGACAAGTTGCACCACCTTTCCCATGTCATTGCCTAGCTTTTTTTTAATCTCAAGTGGCCAATTTGTTTTGCTTTCATTACAAATGGGACGGGAATAGAGTAAAAAGGAGAGAACAGTCTGAACTAAATGTCCTCATTAAGTGTATTTCTTCATAGTTAACCTAGAACTCTACATGTGCTTGCAAGTCCTTTATTTACTTAGGTCACTGTTACTTAAGGGAGTAATTTGATTCAAGCACAGCATCTCCCATAGGTAAAGATCCTTCCTGCGAGTAGGGCTTTCACAATCAGAACCAAAAACTTGTTTCTTTGAGTGGTACAACCTGCAGAAGGATGTAATTTATGGCAGAAGAGGTTAACTTGGTGTAGCAAAAAGGGGTTTGTCTTGGTAAGGAAGGTTACTCACAGAGGTACAGACTTGTAATAAAGATTTCTCTCATATTTAATAAATGCCAATGAAAACAGGGAAATATTTATTATTTGATCTTGGCTATGTAGCTCTTTTAAAAATAGCACCAACTATGAATGTACCCAATAACTGTGTCAGTCTTTATTCTACCAATTACTGTGCGTGCTGGCATGATTATTCAACATGTCTTCACAACAGAACTAAACAAAAAAATCCCAGTACCATAATGTGGGACCACATCAGGGTGTAGGCAGTCCCTTCCAAATGAAGAAAATAAAACCCACGCTGACATCAAAGAACGGATGTGGAGATAGTAATAAAAAAAACCCTGGCTTGGCTTAGTAAGAGGTTTTACAGAAGTTCTGTGGATGGATCAGACTTTCTTTCTAGCACCTTTTACTCATTCTTCAAGTAATGCCCCGAGTTCTCATTCAGAATGGGTGTAGGGTATGGCTCTGAGAGAGACCCCATGTCATCAAGATGCTTATCCTAAAGTATCTGAGAATCTAAGAATGCCATCTGCTGTCTCTTAAGAACAGTTTGCATTGTTTAGATATGCTTTTGTCTGGACCATAAAGGAGCAGAGGTATACGTACAGATTGTAGCTAACTGGTATCAGCAGGAGTGTGCTGGGTTCCCAGCTGCTCACTTGTAATTGCTGGCTGTTGGCTGCCTCCGTGACAGGAGAGGGAAGATATTGCTGTTCCAGATCAAAACAGTAAGGATATGATCTACTCTGTTTTCTTCTTAGCATTGTCTCCCAGATGACATGCCTACTTTATCTGATGTCATCCCAAGCTTACATCAAATGTCATTTCTTACTTTGATTCCCATTGGCTAATTTTTTTTTTTAATTTAAGGTTTTCTAAGGAATGATTTTAAAACCTTTGTTCTTTTTCTCTAAAATGAATGTACATCTATTAAGTTGTTACTGAGTGGTTGAGACTTCCTTAGCATGCCTGAAGCTTTCTTTTTCTCTCTCGAAGAGGTGACTAACACACACTGAGTAGCATTTGTTTCAGAAGTGGGACATGAGAGTTCATAGAAAGGTGTTTTGCTCAGGACTCTGGCATCATTTGAATTAACTCTGTTTGTCCCAGCCTTCCAAAAGCATCGTTAGATGCCTGTGGGCTTTTCACAAAGCATTATCAAAGTTATCAGCAAAGCACACAGTAGCAGACCAGACAGATAGTTCTCTCAGCCAGTGAACATATTTTAAGTCTTCTGTTAAAATAATTTATTTAGAGACTTTCCAGTGATGATCTGAATTTGTAATAATGCTGCATCTTGTACAAGTGCTACAGGAGGAAAAAAAAAACCCCAAAGCGCACTGGACTGAGGCAGTTCTGGGGAAATATATTTTAAAATTTCAGTGACTACACAGATCTATTGGAGGCCTTCCCTCTTCTGTTTAATCTAGCTTCTCTAAAATCCGCTACTGCCTTCTGAGTTACATCTGCTTGCTATTACTGTGCTAGCTGAGAACATGGGAATATTGGCCGGTATGAACAACTAATAAATTTTCCTATGCTTTAGATGTTCAATGATGGAACAATTAATTTTTTGTTCTGATCATGGGGAAGTACTGACCAAAGACAAGCTCTAGCCCACCTAACCTGCCCGGTCTCTTAGCACTTTGTCAACGTTTTCTTTCTGCCGGGGAATAGGGAAGAAGATCAGACGTCTTTCTTAAGCTCCCTTTTTCCCCAGAAGCAAATCCAATTCCTGTTTAACACATGTAACAATAACCTATCCCATATGTGTTCTGCCCTTTGTTGCAACTATCTGTTCTGAGTTGTCTGAATAGCTATGCCTCTTATTTTTCCAGTTTTAGATTACCTTCTCCTGGTTTGCCCTGTCACATCAATCGTAGTTCAGAAAACATCTGCTAGCCCTCTGCAAAGTTTTTTTCAACTTCTGTGGTGTTAAAGCTACTCAACATTTTTATATCAGAAGCATTGTCAACAGGAAGTAGCTCATAGAATAAAAGAAATAATGAAAAAATCTATTTTTGTCACTGTTTGTTTTTATAAGGCTTACTAATTTGGGGAGATTTTTAAGAGTGGAAATATCTATAGAAATTCAATTTTCTTACCAGGTTACAAAACCTCCTCTCTAAATTTTCTTCAAGCATCTCATCTTTCCATCAGATACCATTCTTACAGAGAGTTTCTCTTTTTGAAGGCAGTAACACACACCTGGTGTGCAAACTGGGACATAAATGCTATATATTTTAGAAATTGGATCTTTTATATTACTGTTATCGCATTAAACTAGCAGCCTGGCTGACATATCTGTCTTGTTTTGCATTGGCTGTTGGGTTTAGTGATTTTTATGTGGGGTGGGTTTTTTTTCTTCAATAGCTGTTGTTCCTTGTTGTTCAGCACATTTCTGCAATTGACGTTTTCTCCTAGGTTGTTGCTGTGCAGTAGTTTTTAATGTGTATTGGAAGTTACTGAAAGATGGAGTTACCCAAACAAACATTTCCTTTGAATATATCCATGTATCCACACACACAAGCTTTACAAAGGCCTGTTTTAAAACTAACAGGTCTGTTGTTTTGTATAAACAGTGCCCAATGAAAGAATTTAGGGTTGAGTCTCACTCTTGTCCTCACAATATAGATGAGAATTTAAACTCAAGCTTTAGCCTGTCTGTTGCTTTTCGTGTTCCAGTGTTGAGATAACTATTTCACTTAAAACCTTGACATTGGAGGGGGCTAAATGCCACTCAGATTTATATTTGTAGATTTTTGTATCTGTAAAGAGTTTAATTTAGCTGTTCAGTTTGCAGTAGGAGAGCCTTATGATTCCCTCTTGACAGCTTATACGTGAAAGGAAATTCAAAATAAATAAATGTTTGGTTTCAATGCATTCCAGCATACACAGTCTATACAAAAATCTTTTGAATTGTGCATGTAGTTACAAAGAAAGTAAATATCAATAAGGAACCATTCTTTCACCCAGCAAGTACATGTTTATGAAAACTGTAACCATTAATTTTTCTATCCAAACATACTGGAGCTACCTAGTAAGCTAAAGGAGGGTTTGGTTATTATATCAGAAGGCATTTTTTCCCCTAAAACTCTATTATCTTATGCCTGCAAGCTGAGTTTTAAGTCTAATCAGTTTTATGAAAATCAAAAGCAACAGTCTTACTAGTGTGGAAAAGAAAAAAAGCTGGACTTTTAAGTATTCTGAGATGGGAATGATTAACCACTGAATAGACGAGTCCCTAAACTCAAACTCTTGTCTTAAAGTAAGAGTCAGAGTTGTTCAGATTAATCTGGCTATGTCTTTTCAAGGGTTTTGGAATTGTACCATGCATTTTCATTAACAGCATTTTTTTTATTTTTTAGTTTAAAAAGATAAAACAAATAGCATGTGTGCATCAAGAAAGTGACACAACGGTGATCACACATCATGTGGTTCACATACAGTTTTTGCGGTATCTGATCAGATAACTTTCTATTTCTAGGTTCTTAAAAAGCCACCTGAAAACCCTGTATGACAGCAATTTTTAAAATGTCATGCTATGTCTCTTCAGAGCTTAGTCCCAACTATGCCCATTAAGAACTAGCTAAATTTAAGTGATGGAGTGAGTTTTCTTCTCCAGGGCTAGATAGCTTGTGTTTGTCATAGACTACGCTGCACTTACACATAGCCAGATAAAGAGAAACTTTTGGGGTTTATCCAGTATTTTGTTGCACCACTTCTATCACCAGAAAGTAAAACTTAGTGTAGCTCATGGTATGCTGGTTATGATAGGCCTGGAGCATGCAACCCACAGGATCAGCTCTTGTCATCAATACATTTTTCTCCAAGTGCTACAAGACTGTAATAGTATCGTTCCTGGATGCACTTTTACATTTGTGGAATCCCTGTCAATATTTACCTCACTAGCTTTTGCATTTTCTAAACCTGTTTGCAAGTGGTAAGTTAGAAAGAGCATCAGGAGAAGGAGCTCAGACAAACAAAAGACTATTATTTATAAAACAGGATTATTTAGCAATGAACAAAAAGGGGGTAATGTCCATTTACGTAGGCAGCTCTGAGAATAAACAGGTAAAAATAATGCTATTTGTGACCCTGAGATTTTGTCAACTTTACAAAGACATCTGTAACCCAACAGTCATCAATCCTCCACTTCAGTGCTGGCACACTCACAACTGAGATCCAAGTGCTTTGAGGCCACTTCTGTTACTGTTTTACTTTAATACTTACAGTTCCATGTCCATAGTTTCCTGTTTTAAGAAATACATCCTACATGTGTGTAGTCATTCCTCAGAGCTGTGTACAAACAGCATTTGACGTTCTGCAACAAAGCTGTTTCATCTATTATCTCAGTACAGGGGTTACTTAACTGTTGGTTTGGGGGTTAAGCTCGTTTGATGAGACTAAAGGCAGTGAAGCATTTTGACAAATTCCCCTACACGTTTTCTCACTGAATCCAGTGGCACAAGACTAGACCAAAATGTGCTCCTGTACTGGGGTTTGAAAGCCTGTTCTCTGTCACAGCCCTGCTTGAGCATGAAGAAATTCTAAAAAAATGGAAGTGTGATGGATCATTTCACTGAGAACTGGTGCAGTCTTCTGGTCAGACTGGGTTTGCATAGCTCTGGAGGTAGAGGGGCAAATTAAAGTTTTTCCTATTTGTGATCCTTCACAGTGATTAATTATAGATAAAACCTTTACAGTGAGCCCAGGAACAGTTTTCTTGGAGAGTCCATGATCATCCTGTCAGCAGAAAATCAAAGCCATTTCCTGGGAAAGGATGACAGCTAATCGTTACAGGCCTAGGAACTGCCAGGGCCCCTGTGTACCCTTTATCTGCCTTACTTTCAGCCCATCTTTAGGAAGCCCTGTCTGGCAGTGAATACTTGACTTTATCCTCCCCGCTTTCAGCATAACAGTACAGTGCTCTGTGGTCCTTGTTCAATACAACCTCAAAGTTAATTTACCAAACTTCCTTTTGTGCTTTTGCTCAAAATGGCCTTTTTTTTCTGTAATGTCCCATATTCAGCAGGCAGTTACCACTTCTCCCTCTGTGTTCCTTCTCTCTATGCAGGTATCTGCATGAGAGGAACACTTCACTTTTTAATTTATTTTTTTTTAACATGGCAAGTCTATAGATCTTGCCTGGGCCTCATCCTCAGCTGAACTCAGCTAAGATCAAATGGCTAGAGAATAACGTTGAGCTGGTAGGAGCTCTACCTACTGTGTTGCAGCTGGAAAGATTGAGCAAGGCCTTCTAATCAGCAAGAAACTTTATAAGAAAGTGAACACTTACGTACTTTGATTAAAAAGGTATTAAAAAAGGTTAAAGCCCCCCAGGAGGAGAGAGAGATGCTTCTATGACTAGAGGTAGTAAAGCTTCCAGTAGCAGAGATTCCTTCCAGCAGGGAGGCAAACAGCCTAAGGCAGCATGGACATTTATCCAACCATCCTCCTCAGGAACCCAAAAGCTTGGGCTGTGTGAACCATGCTGAGGGCAACCTGTGTTCTTTGGCTCCCTAAGTTAGGTCACTGACAAGCGGATGATACTGAAGATTAATTGTTTCCCAAAGGAAGAGGTTCCAGAAGGAAGATGTGGATTTTGCTGTGGCTCTTGCTTTTGTTCAGCTGTTCCTTCCTCGCCTCAAAGGATGAGGCAAGGGTGGTATTGCTTGACAAATATAAAACAATTGTTTGCTACACACATCCATTTGTGTGAGTCTCCTTTTGTGTGTGCATAAAGTGGATGAAAACATGGTTTGAAAATGGAGGAATGAGAACACCACGAGCAGATGCCAAAACTTTATTCATTCCAGTGCATGGCTTTGAGTTGTACGTTCATATATGTTTAAATGGCCTTACCTACTCCAAAATGCTTGGAAAGTGTCTTTCCCAGGTTTTTTCTTTTCACTTAATTAGTTTTCTCCCCTGTCTTTTGTCTTCCTGCCTATTCCAAGACCTCCTCTATTATTCCTGAAATAGAAATTATATGTGCAGGCCCAGGAACACTACACCCACAGAATTTGCTTTATCTAGTGATCTGCCACTAATATTTTGAGACTCCAGCAAGACAGTAAGGGACTACCCCACGGATTGTTACTGTGCAGCTATCCTTAACTGAACTGTGCCATGTGAGTGTTCTCTGTGACACTGGTCAAGAAAGTCATCAATGTTTTCCTTCACAAATCAGTGAAAATGAACTTATCTAAGATATCTCGCCATGACTATGGACCTCTTTGTGATAAAAATGTCTGTTGTTTTCCAGGCTTCCTTTAAAATTCATATAAAACCTTTCATAATTATGAATATTTGATATTTTTCCATTTTCTTAGCCAGTGCCTACATTTATTAAATGATAAACATCCACTTTGGGGAATATTACTGGTTATATTGCTTGTGCTTTGGAAATAGCCATAACTGTAGTTGGCAGTCTATTAGTGTATCATCAGAAATAACTGTGATTTGCGGGTAGGCCTAGCTCGTGGCTGGGGATTGTGCATAAACTCTACCACTTAAGAGTGGTTCTCAGAAGTGATCTGACTCTGGCAGTATGCTGAGTCATAAATCCTCCCCTGCTTCCTTCTTGCTTGCAGAAAGTAGTAGTTTTCTGAAATATATTAGCAGAAAAATAATTACCTCCCACACCCCCAGCACTGGCTTAAGTACAAAAATCTGTATGTGTTTGTGTGTGTATCAGGAGGTGGAGGAGGGATGGATGGAGTCGAAAATCCTCTCCTTTCCCTTGTATTCACGCTCAGTCCCAGGAGGTCATTTGTATGAGACGGAACCAGGAGTCTGAACAGGCACAGGCAATGCCATGGTGTAGGTAAATTATAGCACTGCAAACCTAGTCAAGGAGTAGATGCAGGATATGCTTTCTCTGAATATCTGGACTACTGATATGAGGAGGAAACTACCCTGTCCAGCAAGCCAAGTTTGTTCCAAAATTGAAGACACGATAAAATGTGAGCTAGAGCTGTACTTGGAAAGGTCCAAACGTTTTTTTCTGAGACCAACCTACCATTAGTTTCCCTGGATATGTTCCACAGTGCAACAATGCCAAGTGCATTTTCACAGATGGGTCTGGAGCACACTTTTTTTTTTTTTTTGGTGCCATCTTGCTGAGCATTGGTTGAAATCCAAAAAAGCTTGTAAGTACACAATGGGGTATGTAGGTAATCCCATTGCTTTAGATGCAGACAGATACATACTTAGAGATAAGCACGTTCTTCAATAACTGCCTAACTGCCAGGATTGATGAGACAGCAACCAGCATGATTGTCTTCCTGAGAGAAAAATACAGCAACATATAATAGCTCTGAAACACCTGCAGCATCCCTAACAGCATATTTCCCAAAGCTTTGAGGAAGATCAATGTTGCTTGGTACAACCTTGTTTCCTTCTTTCTTCCCTGTTCTCTCTACTCCCTGACTTGTGCCCTAAACCTTTGGGTCAGTGCATTCCTCTAGAGGCCAAAAAGGGCTTGACCTGGTATAAAAAGCAATGTTGTTCCCATGTAATAAATATTTAAAATGTTTTATCAGTGTAAATAAATGCTAAATTCTGTGAGCCCAGGGAATGGCATTAATGTGTTTTGCTTACTGAAACATTTATGGAGTCAGTGTCAGCCAACAGAATGCAGCCAAAAGGGTTGGGTTTTTTTTCCAAAGGTACACTGAAGTGTTTTTACAATAAATACTAAGAGCTGTTTAAGATCTTAAATTATTAACAGAAGAAAAGCGTGGGCTGAAAAACTGCAAACAATCCCTCTTGTGGCACTTTCCCTAACCTCTGTGCAGTTATCTCTGTCCAGCCTGGAGTGAGATCCTCCAGGCAGATGCTGTGCCTCCACACATGTCTGGAGAGTGCATAGCACACGGAGAGAGTTTCCACGAACTAATAAGCACATTTAGAATGCCAAATATTTGAAACACATTTATTTTGCTATTTACCTGCCAGGACATAAGTTCAGGACTCTGTGAGTATGGTTGGCCAATGATGGCATTGCCAGTGTCTGTAAAGCAGTGTAGAAACACAGCTTTTATCTCTGCTGTGGTAATGCAGCTATCAGTATCACCTGCTTGA
Organism: Actenoides lindsayi; assembly: GCA_025331215.1. Lineage (NCBI taxonomy): Eukaryota > Metazoa > Chordata > Aves > Coraciiformes > Alcedinidae > Actenoides > Actenoides lindsayi. The sequence goes on along the minus strand of WTSP01014345.1, from coordinate 45,546 downwards.
AATCCAGAAGCCAGCTTTTGCAGTCTGATCAGGTCACCAGGCATTCTGATTTAATTGTGATTATGTTTGGGGTTTTTTAATAAGTTCAACTGTCTTTTCTTCCTCTGCACGGGGAAAGTGCATGTGAAAGTTGCAGAACTTCTCACCATTGCTTAGAAAAGGCTTTGTGACTGTATGTAAGGGGATGTTTTGCCTTGAATTTACCCTGATCAGAAATGCATCTGATCATCCACAGACTCTGATCTTCACCTCTCAGTTCTCAGAACACAGACCTGATGTGTTTTCAAGCATGGGAGTTTTTTAATTTTAAAAGAAGTGTCTCTGTTAATTCCACCTACCCCTTGCTCTCCCCTAGTCCCTTAATCCTTCTTTATCTGCTCTCTCTGTTCTCCCCCCTTGCTACTACATTGACTTTTCTGATTTTTCAGGTCTGGTTCTTCATGCAATTCCTTGCTATTCATGTTGCAAGTGGCTGCCTGAACTAAGAATACAATAACTTACTGGCAACAATAAGCCGGACAACAATAGGGGAGCATGGTGATGTCCATGTATCCCTTGCCCTTCTACAAGTGGCATTCATTGCATCTTCTGAGAGGACATTTCTAAAGTTGCTGCATAGTTAGCAATTTTAAACTTTCAGAAATACTCTGGATACTTTAATGGTAATGTATGTAGGCTTGCTAATTAGTGGAATCATCTGGATTTAAAACCAGGCTGCTCTAATGGGGTAGCACAGAGCACACCCAGTTCATGCTAATAGGCTGCCTTTGTGGCCAGGAAGGCCAGTGGTATCCTGGGGTGCATAAAGAAAAGCGTGTCCAGCAGGTCGAGGGAGGTTCTCCTCCACCTCTACTCTGCACTAGTGAGACCACAGTGTGTCCAGTTCTGGTCTCCTCAGTTCAAGAGGGACAGGGAAATACTAGAGAGAGTCCAACAGAGAGCTAACGAGGATGATGAAGGGACTGGAACATCTCTCTTACCAGGACAGCCTGAGAGACTTGGGGCTATTTAGCCTGGAGAAGAGAAGACTGAGAGGGGATCTTATTCATGTTTGCAAATATTTGAAGAGTGTGTGTCAAGTAGAAGGGGCCAGGCTCTGTTCAGTTATGCCCTGTGATAGGATGAGAGGTAGCGGTAGCAAGGTGAAACACAGGAAGTTTCACCTCACCGTGAGGAAAAACTTCTTCGCTGTGAGAGTGACAGAGCCTGGAACAGGCTGCCCAGAGAGGTTCTGGAATCTCCTTCTCTAGAGGCTTTCAAGACCCACTTGGCTCTGTTCCTGTGTGGCTTGCCCTGGGTGTTCCCGCTCTGGCAGGGGGGTGGGACTCAATGATCTGCAGAGGTCCTTTTCAACCCCTAACATTCTATGATCCTGTAAGTTTATGATTCAGTAGCTCATCTCTTCAAAGCTGGTTTATTATCCTCAAGAAGCTTTCCTCTAATTAAGCTAGCTGAAGCCTCTATAAATTTTTTGGTGATACATGTTCCCCTTGACTGTCTAAACACCTTGTCACCTCATGTTTATTGTGCAACCGTTTGATTTCACAAGCACTGCTTTGTTAACACAAAGGGCATTGGTTTGTGCAGCTATTATCTTCTCTGGACATCTGTAGTACACTGAAGCACTTTCATGGCCTGGGTGATAATGAAGCTACATTTTTAAATGAAACACCTTTTTGTTCATCATTGTGTCTGTCCACAGTACACTCTTAAGAGCACTGTGTACGTCCTATGATGAATATTAAATCAATTAATAATAATAATAACGAAGGTTAAATTACTGGTATTAGAACTCTTAACCTTGTAATCGTGACTACGTTTGGGATTAAGAAGACTCCTAAAATCACTGAAACCAGACACCTTTATTTGCTTTAGCGTGTATTTATGTGAATCCACAAATATTTCAATCTGTAAAGTTTGGGGGGGTTTTTAAGGTTCCTAGCCATCTCTAGGCTTTTAACTTTCTTGTATTGTTGTATATTGCTTGGGAGAAGGTGGGACGTTGTTTTAATTTTCTGGTGGATGTTACATTCTTGACTGCTGTAAAGTATTAGAGTGGTGTTGATGTAGACTGCAATTAATTTTCTCTGCATATTTAGAATTAGTAGACTGAATGAGATAAGCATCTATAGGAGAAGGTTGACTGCCTCAAATAATCATTGCAGTACTTTTTTCCCCAGAGACATAATTTATCCAGAGCAAATAACTAAAGGTACCTGAGCAATCAGAATGGTCCACTCTTGTATAGGATGAGTTTGGATCCTGTCAGTCTTGTACGGATCTTGTGAAAGGCAGAATGTTTCATGCTGAATATCCTTTGGACCGTAGCGTGCACCATCAACAGCTACCTGAACTGACTTCAGACACCTGAAAAAATTGTTCTGACAAGAGTCTCAGCCTTAGCTGTGAATTGACAAGCGGATTGCCTATGAGTGAAAGTGCCTGTCAAGAGATGTGTCATCCTTATTAGAAAGTATTTAAATCAGTTAAAAAAAAAAAAAGAGAGACTCTAAGATCTTAGATGATAGGCTTTAAAACTTAATAGTTATCACAAACTCTCTTGGCAGATGTATTATATCATTTACAACTCATGAATCACATTTTTCAAAAATTGCAGCTAATACCAACTTTGCTGAGGAGATGACAGTATTTGCAGGAGACATTAATGGCTTCTGGCTCTCAGTCACTGTGAAATCATGAGCTCGTAATTGTTCTGATCTGGCTATTTGTAGACTATAGAGTTCTAGAGGTCTCTCAATATTTTCCAACATTAATAAGCTGCCAGTGATAGTGGTTGCCATCACTGCCACCAGTGATAATGACGTCGAGTCCTTTGTAAATGCAAATCCTTACTAAGGCTTATGAGGCCAGCTTTGTTATTTTGGTTTTACAAATGAGGAGGCGGCATAGGGAGGCCCACAGATCTGCAGCTTGAGTCAACTGCATCTGAGGGTACAGCTGCTTAGCACTTTAGCAAACTTGACTACAAGTCACCTTCCCCAGGCTATTCTGAGAATGTTTGTCTCGTTCACGATTAGGATTTATGCCAGTCTCGTGCCTTAACCATGGCCATGTGATAATTTCTTGTTCGTACTCTTTTGTAAAGGACCTAGACAACCTCTGTTATAGAGTGATCCCTAAATCTTGGGGCAAAACCAACACAGCTGGTTCTGACTGCCCCTCTTTTCACACTGAATTAAGTTACAGTAGATCTGGAGTGCAGGAAGATCAAATTTGTGAAATGTTGGGGATCTTCTGGAGGGAGGTGATCTGTAATTGTACATCTTTACATCATCAAGATAATGAGTTCAGGTGTGAGTGATTGAAATAAAAGCAACATATTATTGTGCAATTTATAGTTTCTCTCAAGTTTTGTTCTCTTGCTGATAAGTTCTTCCTTCTGTTCTTTCTGCAGGTCTCCAGGTGGTTTTAAATTCAATTATCAAGGCCATGGTCCCTTTGTTGCATATTGCCCTGCTGGTGCTGTTTGTCATTATTATTTATGCCATCATTGGACTGGAGTTATTCATGGGGAAGATGCATAAGACCTGCTACCATGTGCAAGGGGGACTGATAGGTAAGGGGAACACGCTATCACACACACAAAGATTTCCTGAGGGAAGCCCTCCCCAAATATATAATGGAGCATTTGTGCTGTCAGCAGGACACAGGTTGCTCCCTGCAGTGTACCAGTTTGGGATTTCACAGTCGTGGTTCCTCTGTCCTGCTTCTTGGATATGAAACACCTTTGATGTAGAGAGACTGTCTCTAATGGTGAGAGTTTAGCTTGCTCCTCATGAGCACTCAGTTGATGGCCTGTCTATAAAGGGTAAATGCAAAACTGTCCATCCCTGATGAAGACAGCAGTGGACTTTTTCATGTGGATCTTTGGCACTACTAGCCAGACTGGATTCTTTAACAAATGTCCCAGAGTCTCAAGCAGTCCTAAAGTAGTGATGATTTCACCACTAGCAGACTGACCTACAAACAAAATGGCATCATGAAAATGAACTTTTATATTTTCATATTAATCTTGTACACAAATACTTCTGCATTTTAAACCAGTGTTATTGTAAAGGAATATCTAATTGAAGCCCAGTACCCTTTTTGTCACTCACAGGCTGTGACCATGTTTAGAAGTACAGCTAGTAAGAAACTAAAATTATATTAATGGCAAGAAGCATTTTTGCACCCAGCCCATCAAGAAAGAACTTCCAAATTATTTACAGAAAGAAATATTCAAATTTCAAAATAATTCCATTTTATTGTCACTCAGTCATCTAACCATCTGCTCTTTCTCATTTGATTTATTGAACTTGAACAACAGTGATTTCCCATGTGGTGGGTGCCAGTGTCTAGAACCCAGTTCAGCTTGTAACAAAGAAAATATTGTACAGCAGGAAATTGTCCTGTATTTTCTGCTTTTATAATGCCAACAGATTTCATTTTCTGGAAATGAATCTAGGTATATAATGAATTGTCAGTCTGGTTTTCATCTTTGAAGTGTATACGTCTTTAAAGTGTATACATCTTTCTCCATAGCATCTGGAATTATTTTTTGTTACAGTATCTAATTTTAATATTGCTGTTTCTGACATGCTTTAATGATCAAAATGAGATAATAACTTTTGGAAAGTATCATTTTTTGCCATGTAAGATTATAAACAAACATTATAACCTGCTCTCCCCCACATACATACCTGCATCTGTTATAAATGTAGCCTAAAGCTCTGAAGTCCATATATTTTTTAAAAAATCCTATTGCAGGAGGGTTTGTGCTTATAAAAAATCTTTTCCGGAGCATTTTTCATATACCAAAGCATTTAGACAGGCTTGTTAGGTGGGTTCTCTGATCTTTGTAAACATCTGTGCAGAGTAAGGGGTGAGGATAATCAAGCGGTAGTCTTACAGAGCTTCTGTGTGTCACTGGGCTATTGATAAAACAGCACACAGCTTCTAAACTCCAAAAGAGCAGAACTCCAGAGATTTCCTGCTGTAATTTAGCAGTGGCCCAGCACTGTATCAGCCTATCTCCGGAGCACTGAAGCCTGCCTGCTGCAGGGGTTCAGCTTCCTTCAGCAGAGTGCCAGTCAGTGCTGCACTTCCCTTCCAAGATTAATCCAGGTGCCAAGTGACTGCAGTATGAAAACATGGGTCATAACAGGCAGGCTAAAGAAATGCAATAGGCCGGATTGAATGTTCCATTCCACGTTGAAAGGCTTTTCAGTTTTGACTGTAAAATTTGACAGGTTGGCCAGTATTTTTACAAAGGGAAAGCAAAGCACGACACAACATTCCCCTGCCCGTTAAAATTAATGTGATTTCTGCGTATTCCCAGAGAAATCTGTCAGATTCACCACAAAAATGTATCGGTCAAAATGAGAAAGCCCTTCTCTTGCTTATCAGTATGTCACATAGCAATTGGTTCTCTTCATCCCCTCTTTCTCCCTCCTCTCCTTTAAGATACACCCGCAGAAGATGATCCGTCTCCGTGTGCCCCCCAGTCTGCGCATGGGCGGCAGTGTCAGAACGGCACCGAGTGCAAGGCAGGCTGGGAGGGCCCTAAGCACGGCATTACCAACTTTGACAATTTTGCTTTTGCCATGCTGACAGTGTTTCAGTGCATCACGATGGAGGGCTGGACAGATGTACTCTACTGGGTACGTATCCGAAAATGATAAGCTGAAAGGCCTACTCGTGTGCTATGGCTTTAGCTTCAAGGCTTTAGCTCTCTTGCTCGTTCTGTATAGTGAAGGCATGATTGCTAACACGGGGCTTTAATTAACTCAGAATATCAGCGGGGAAAATGGGAGGGTTTATCTGTTGCAATCAAATGTAAATGTTGACTTTCCATTGATATGTTAAATGTTGAGAGATGGCATGTGGCTTATTGGATGGAAGAGTTGCTGTATACATTTGCTGAGCAGACTGTCTTGTAAAGATCTTCTCTGCAGGAGTGAAATATCCCATACATCTCCATACGTGACAGATAACTGTGTGCTCTACCCATGGCATTAATGCTACAAAGGCACTATGCTGATCAGCTCATAGGTTTTATAAGAAAGGCCTCACAAATCCCTTTTCACGCCAACACTGCTCCTGATTATGACTTTTATCATAGTAGTATTTGAATAAATTCTCGTAACTCTGATACTGGTATCGGTCATGGTTACGTGTTTAGCCAAAACATGATGTTATCCTTAATCTAAATGCAGTCTCATCTTGTTCTTTATCTTAACTCTCAAGTCTCAGTAGCTTTAGTTTCTATCTTCTAATTCCTAATGTGTGGGGAAATTCAGTGGCAATACAATTGTAATAGAGGAATTAAAATTAGATTTAGCCATCACCTGTAAACCAAATATAAACATGTTTCTGGATTCAATTCTTGCTTTCAACTTGTTCAGCAATATATTATGGTCCAGGAATTTAATTCACACACAGCTCAGTACCGTCTGCATAAGGTTAACCTGGACTCTGACTAGCTTTGAAGACTGGCATATTATGACACCTGGTTCTCCTAGATGCTAGAATGTGCTACAACACATGATGGAATTTAACTCAAGAAGACCCAAAGCTCACAAAAGGATAATCTGGACTGAGGCAGCTTGCGCTGTTAATCAACATCAGCTTCTCTCTTAAATGTGAGCCTGAAGCTGCCTTCTATCCACGAGTGAGTTAGAGTTTACAAAATTTCCCTTTGAAGATTTAGTTTATCTGCAAAAGATTGTCTCTATGAGGAACAGCTAGCAGTTGTCTCTTTATCCTTGTGAATTTAGATTAGAATTCTGACTTCAGCTTCCTTCTAATGCCTGAAATAAAGGGCAGAGATCAAACCACAAGGGGAGACTGTGTCTCAGAGCACAAAAAAAATGCCTTTACTTGAAAAGAGTGTATAAGCTTAATAAAATAATGAAGAGAAACAGAAGTTAAGTCAGAAAAGGAACTGGGCAAAACTACTCCACAGCTCAGCTATGGCTATATATAATATACCTGTCTTTTTATCATATTTGGCTCACATTCCTTCAGTCTTTGGGTGATTGAGAGGATTTATAGGTAGTTCAGGGGAAACAGGAGAGAGTAAAATATAGCAGAAATAATTATGAAAATAGTTGCAGTGGCAAATACCATTTAGTATTGTGAAACCTATCCACAAGTTACCATCATTTTCTCCAAAGGCACGTGGTAGGGGAGAACCTTCCAATCCCACAGGCTTGAGTCCATGTGTCATTTGCATGACTGGATGTGAATCATTCAGAACTCACTTACCAGTTATCTAATAACAGAAGCCAAAAGTATATACTCACTGCGAAATGGTTTTCTATGATGACTGCTGTAGGTGGTCTGATTTTTTTTTTTATGGCATCCCTACAGAGACCGGGTTTTTAGCTGACTTTTGTTGGCTTTTGTTTGGTATTCAGCCAGCTTTTTTCACTGATTTCCCAAGCTGTTCATTTTTTTCTTTAGAGACAGTATGGTGAACTGAAACCTGAAATTAATACAGGTTGATGGTCATTATTTTAGGGGAATCTGTATAGATTATGGCTTTGAAAGAACAAAAGAAATATTTGTTATTGTCAATTCCCAGTTATTGCTAGACAAGGCTACAAAAGACAAGTGTTAGAACTGCAGATCAAATTTCAGTATTTGAGGAGAAGGAACTTTACTCTGTAAAGAAAAAAACCCATATTGCCTATGTTTAAAGGCCATGAAATACAAAATTCAAGTAAATATCTGAACACGTGAGCTGACAGACATACTAGACTAAGCTGCTGTAAACAATCCTAAGAGTACTCTGGTCCCATAAGACTTTTTGCCTCTGTGTTAAATTGACAGAGTGGATAGGAGTCAGCTCTGATCAGTGTTTGCCATACAGTAAAGAAGGTATCTGAGATGTGATGTGTATTTCCTTCTGCAGAGAGGTCTGCGCTACTCTGGGGACAGATATTGATTGGGCAATTCCTACAGGGGTGCACCTATAACAACCATTGTGGCTCTAATATTTATATGTAGAAACAGCCTCTAAACATTCACACTTTAATTTCATATGTGACTGTTTCAAACCATATCTATTGTGGTTTATACAGCAAGCTTTTCGGTCCATGAAAAGGGCATTATAGCTTAGTCTAGATACATCAAAAGGAGGAATACGTTTGGATAGTAAAGAATAGAAAAGTTACAACATCTCATTTTCTGAGTCTGAAGGAAGAATTATAGTAAGCGGGATAGGATATAAATATTTATTGTAGACTTGGCATGAGCCACTGTTTCTTTAGTGAAGTCTGACTTACATATAACTATTCCTTGGCCTTTGCCTTTTCAGCCAAAGAAGAGTGGACTTGTCATAGACAAGCCACTGAGGGCTGCATCTCCTCAAGAGTGCAGAAATAGGAGGTTATTCTCTTCTCAGGTAGATAACACTTTGAAAGATCTCCTGGATCCACAGTGACATCACAGAAATTAAAATTTGCTTTATTAGGAAATAAATCTGCACTTAATTAAATTTGAAATCCAGACTTAAGGATCCCGTTTCACCAACTGCATTCTGAGATAGTTGGTTGTTCATTTTACACTGAATTTAAAGTACAGATTAAAGAACAGTATAAGAAAATGCCTGCAAATAGACAATTTTCTGACTGAAAATCTTAGGTGGTGATTTTCAGAGGTCATTGCTGAAACTAAGTGTTGTAAGCTAGTGGGTTAATATTAAAAGTGCTGAGCATTAGCATTCAAAGTTCAATCAGACTGTTAGGTTCTTAGTTCCTCTGAAATTCAGGGTAGATACCAAGGTTTGAATCTGGGGTCCTGCTGGGGTCAATGGCAAAATTCCAGTTAAATTCAAAAGGTCAGGATCTCGCTTTCTGTTTTGTAAAATCTTGATCGTGCTGTTAAGCTTTAGCAATGCAGTCATGTGTACAACATGAGGACTTAGAGATACCTAGTCAGGGCCTTGGTGTCTGTTGTGGTAGTCTTCCAAGGACATACATGTGGATATAGGGACATGAGGAGTTTTCTTTGCTCCCTCCTTAAATCTGAAAATAAGAGCCTGACCTATAACTCAGCAGAACAACAGATAAAGCTCTGGGCTGAATTACTTGGCTGGAAATGTTTTGACAATGGAGCAATACTCTTGGTTTGAACTTTTCTATAAGTGCTTCTCAATTATATCTTCCTGTTTTCTGAAAAATAGTTTTTGAAGGGTACCTAGTTCTCTGCATTCCTCTCAGTGGGAATAGAGGGAGCTTAGCACGTTTCAGCATGTTGCCCTGAGAAATATGCTAATTTCTTGAAACCTATGTCTGTCTTGTGCCACACTTTGCAAAGTTAAACCTGCATGTTTAAAAGTTAGAAAGCTGTATGACCTGCTATAAGCCCTGGCCTCCTAATCCATATAGTAGCTCTTCAAATTTTACCTTCAGTTTCCTGCTTCCTTCTTCATGCTTCCCCTCCTGCCTTCTCCAGCTTTTCACCTTGGTAGCGAATCTTCGTCCATGGAGTACTGTTTCCCAGCCTGTGATCCACATCCTCACAAAAAGATAATCAGAGACAGGAAAGAAATAAACTTTTATTCCCTAGAAGGACTTGACGTCAATAAGATCAATATACTTCCCAATCTCCTCTCTCTCTCAGCAGATAAGGCTTGTGAGTAGATTGGCTTCTTTTGAAATGCGAAAGAAAAATGTTAGGGAAAACAGTTTGACACTGCTACAGTGGCAGGTAAGATAATTACTTACAAGGAGACGAATTTTTAATGTGAAATAACTATATTGGACAGGATGAAAATCTGTGCAAAACAACCTTGTTTGACTCTTCGTTGAATAATTGATGTTTGCTCAAGGGAGTCTTAAGTGGTTATAGGAGCACATCTCTTATACTGCCTCAGTCTTACAAGGTTTACTTTGTCCCAGTATAACTGCAAGGTGGCTTTGTCTCATATGCAGTCAGTTCACAGAACCGTTTGAGTAGACAGGCACCTATGTCACATCATAATTTTTCCTATGCATTGTAGAAAGATTGAGCTCATTATTCTCAAAACTGTCCTTAATGTCTGATCAGTCAGCGTGAGCAGCTCGCTCCTTGTGCAGACACCGAGGCCCATTTCTGAAGACCTCTCGGTCTTGGAAACTTCCAGCAGCAGATGCAAATCCAAATTGAGTCATTTGGTATTTTATAATCAGTCTCTGCTGCAGTCCCTTATTTCTTATTGTCTGCTTGTCTATGGAGGAAAATTAATCCCCGTGCAGTTTGTAACATCCTGTTTAAGTATTTGTAGGCGTTTGTCTTTCCTTTATCTGTTTCTAATCTGAGCTGATTTTCTTTCAACCTTCCCTAATGGGGCTGCTCTTTAATTATTTTTTCATCAATTTGATACTGTCCTTCAGGGAAAGCTTCGCTTCTGTGTTAAATACAATTTGGACAGTACCCTGTCTCTCAAAAGTCTTTCGTCTTTGTGTGAAATGTGCTTTCTGCATCTGGAGCCCTGTGACACTGCATGCAAAGCTGCCCACTGCAGCCTCAGTTTTATGTGCCTGCTCTCTCCACTCTCCCTGTATCCAAGGAATCATATATAAAAATGAAAACAGAGTGAAGAGCAAGTGCAAAACACAGCCATACGTTGTTGCATTGGGCTATTCACACTGCTGGGTAGTGGAGAACCTGGTCCTGAGATGTTCTGCATAGAGATTGAATTCTAGGTTTGAGTAATTAATTCTATTTGGTCTGCTTGATGATTTTTAACAATGAGCAGCCTTGAGCCCGCCATTGTTTTTGGAGCGTTGGCTTTGTCCCACATCATTTGGACAACACTTCAGAATACTTGGTTGAGTCTCTGAAAATAACATGCAGTGCCTCCAGGGACAGTTCACCTCAAGGCTCTAAGTAAACTAAACAGTGTGGTGTTATAGATGGGCTAATGCCAGGTCTGGATGAGATTCAGGGCACTAACCTGTCCCTGGAAGAGATGCCTGAACTGGCGTAAAATAAGCTGACTCCCTGAAATTTAACTGAACAATCCTTGGTAGGCTTGTTCAGCCTCTAAGAGAAAAAAAACCACCAAACCCCAAACATTTTTGTAGTCTAAAACAGTACAGTAGAGCCTCCACAATGTAGTGAGAGTCACAGTGTAGTGAGATTGAATCAGTGGAAGCATTCAGAAGCATCACATCCTGAAGGACAGCACAGAGTAGCATATAGAGGTGCAGTGGGTTAAACAGCCTGTTCTGGGAAGATCCTTCCATCTCTGAATCTGTGAGTTCATACTTCCAAGAGTCACTAAATGAGCTCAAAACTGGAGCTTACAGTCACTTTTACAATTCTCATCATGAAATCAAACCAGAACAAACTGGACAACAGATACAATTTACTTAGGTGACAGCACTGACACATCTTGTGAGCTTTTCTATCTTCCCCACCCCCATCTGTTGCAGCCAGTGAGGAAGATGATGTGAGGAATATAGAGATATTGCCACAAAGTGAAAGACATTAAACGCAGAGCCACAACCCCCAATTTTCACCAGCTGTGTTTTTCCTTCTAACCCTTTATTCTTGCAGCACTTAGGCTTGAATTAGTAAGGCTTTCCACACAGGCGAATGATCTGATTCTAAGAATATATCTGTCTACATGTTTCCATGGTGTTTATTCCCCATCCACCCCTACCCCTCCAAGAAAATGCTGGGCTTTTATTGTTGTGGGGTTGAGGTTTTATAATCTTCTTTTTAGCAGGGTTTTGCATGGATGTGAAAAATTTACAAAGAATAAGCATGCAAGTATGAGCAACCCCTCCCTGTGATTGCAGAGGTTGTTTCATCTCCATCTGCTGTGACTGTGATGGGTAAGGGGAGAGGGCCCATAGTTCAGAGCACTGAAGGGCCACAGTATTAATGCACTGAAAAAAAAGCAGTGTTCACACTTAATTTGCATGAATGTTGATCTAAATCTTGTTTTCCTTTTTCTCATGTACAATTGTACATGCAACTGTCACGGTTGCCTGTACTGTTGCCCTGAAAGTGAGTAACAGTGGTGACTTGCTGGTTGCCACCTGCCACAAAAACCTGCTACTAAACATTTGTTTCAATGCAAAATAAGCACTTTTTGTGTGAAATGACGTTTTCAAGAGCCCTTCAGGCCTCGACTTTGGAACTCTCAGTCCTCTGTATGCAAAGAAACTCTCGGTTAAAAATAAGCTTCTTTGGGTTGGTTATGGGGAGGTGTTCATGGAGACCCTCTGCCCAGTGCTCCTGCGTAGGAAGGACCTCTTTAATAGCCCTGTCTTTCTGTTGCCCTTTCTCTTTTCTTTCTTCTTTTGTTCTTCCTTAGACTGTATCCTAATTGCTGCTGTCTAATCACCACAGAGACCTTTCTTGTCTTCGATCTTTAATCTTTTATCCCAGAGCTATAAAAGTAAGAGCTAAGCTACTGGGACACTTATATATGACTTAGGATTTTGAGTGCCTCTGGTTTTGGGTGCACTGCTTGGGCCCTGCTACCAGATTTTCACAGACTGATGATTGTTGCCTTCTGAAACAAACATCTTCACAGTTGTTAAATTTGGACCCATATCCACTAGATAAATGCACAAATAACAACCTTCAGTTCATTATCTAGACCCTGAGAAAGACAATGACAGGGGAATATGCCCCAGGTCAGAATACAAGTGGTGGGTCTAGAACCAGCTATTTATATAAGATATGTTTATATTTATATGAGACCCGTGTTTGAGTTTTATTTGTTTCAACATCTTGTTTTCAAGACAAAGGGCAATACAACTAAAGCCTCACCAGCCTTACTGTGAATAAGTCTTTCCTGCCTGCAAAGAGAATTGGTCCACTAATATTGGCTTTATTCACTGATTTCAGTGGGATTCCTGCCTGAGCAGAACTTGAGGGCTCAGTACGATGGGTGGTCATACCATTGTAAGCATATGGGTTAGCTGCATCCATGGCCTCCTCTAGAACTGTCTCCTAACTCCAATCCTCTGAACTGCACCCAAATTGGAGGCCTAAAAACAATATTGGGCACACCTCCCTTGAGATACAAAGGGGCTAGAAGTAGAAAATGAAGGATTTGAAACTTAAACGGGAAAATATTTACCACAGAGTATCCACACTGAGGATTTTTAAAGCATATCTAGAAGAAATCAGTCCTAGACATTGTGTGGATCTTGCCTACTTGGTGTTGCTGGTAAGACTCACAAGAAAAAGAGAAGGGGCAGTCTTGTCTGCCAGCAATGCAGTTGCACCTCATTCAGGCTTTTTGATAGTAGTTTCTCTGGTGATCATCTAGTGGCTATACAACGTCTGTGTGTGGCTAGTGTGCCTGTCAGATGAAGGTTTATTAGCTGTGTGCTGTGAGTTACAGATGGTCACTTTATTTGAGAATTTTGGGTGTGATTTCACAACTGAAAGCTGGATTCATCATCTAAAAGATAGAATGGATTTCTAGGAACATCATAGATTGGGAATTGGCCACAAAGGAAACTGGGATATACTGATCAAGTGCAAAGAAGAATTGACAGTCTTGCCTCCATTTATTAAAGGTAGCGATTATCTACAGCTTACAGTACTGGTTTTCATTATCTTTATTTTTAAGGACTTGATTGACTATGTAAATCAATGAACAGTATGTGCTTGTGTATTCCTATGCATGCAGCAATCAGTACTGTTCTGATATACCTGTGTTAGAATTTGATACCAGTCTGCATTGAGATAAATAGAAACAGTTATAAAATAGCAATGCAGGAAAACAGGCAGAAAATCCTTTCTGGATAATCAGCCATGCAAATGTAAATACAAAATAAACAGAGACAGAAAGGGATAGCCCAGAATTCTAAGATGAAATGAAATCTTTAGATTTGGAAACCCACCATCCTAGGGGATATTTTCATGCTTGAAATCAGCACTTTATTCTTTTGGACTGAATTTCCAAAGCCTTTAAAAGATGAAAAGGTTTTTAAATAACTGAGTAGCAGTAAGAGATGGAACTGCTGCAGTAGCTATAATGAAAAAACTGTCAGCCCTGTGGCTAAATAGCCTTTGGGCTTTTGGATTACTTTTTCAAAGATCAGCCTTTTCCTTTTAAAAGGAAGAAGAGCGATACACACTTACGTGGGAACAAGGCAACTCACATAAAGCCCTGTGACTTTTACCTCCAGAGGCCTGAATTCGAATCCTGATTGAGTCACACAAGTCCAAATAATTTTTGGAGGTCACTCTATGGGATTCCTGCAAATTGCATATTCACCCAACAAGCTGACCCACTCAGGTAATCCATCACAAGAGAGAATGGGAAGCCTTAATGGGTGCTGTTGCCTATATAGGGACCTGACTTTGGCAGAACACTGCAGATGGATCAATGCCATGAATCTCTTCTAAGTACATCTACCATTCAGAAGCCAAAAAGAGTAGTGTAATAAGACAAAAGTAATGCCACTATTGATGTTAGCTGTTGAGTAGGGAAGGGGTAGGGAAAATGGTCTGTCAGACATCTATATCAGCAAGCAGAATGGATCAAGAGCAAGGGCTTGGCATACTAGACTCCAGACTGTGTTTGGGAAAAGTCCTGGAGACCTCTCAGTCTGGGCCTAGTGCCTTAAAGAGCTCTGGCCAGGTCAGTATATGGTCTTTTCTTTCTCAGCTGACACATTCAGACTCAAAGCAGACAGAGAATGACCTGACTAAGAAAAAAAAAACAAACAAGACAACAACTTTTGAAGGAACAGTTTACATCCTCAAAGTGCAGAAGTTCCAGCATACTCTAGAATGTGAGTTCCTTTATCACTTGGCAGTAAATGAATTTCAACATTTCACTTTTGGGTAACATGTTCTATGCTGAACTGTATTGGAATACATTTAATTTTCTTTTTTTTTTTTCTTTTTTACACATTGAACTTGGAGAAAGAGAGTGAAGTAGCAAAGCAGGAGGCTTATTGGAGCTCAGAATTTCTTTGATGTAAGGAATTCTCACTGTGTAACTGATGTTTTCAGTGGGAGTTCAGAATCCCTGTATTGCCAAACACGCTGCAGGGGTACGTAGCCCCCTCTGATTTTCATGGAAAAAATAGAGAAGACCCACAAGAAAGCACAAAAAGTGCAGGTGGGATCGGAGGAGGTGTAAATGGTAGCTTCCTGATTCTGTTTTCCCTCCCCTAGTATAGTTGACTATAGAAATTTCCCGGTGGTATTTGCACCAACAAAATTTAATACACTGAGATTTTGACGGCAGAATCCACTTTTGAGATAGTTGATTTGCCATGGTAATCCGTGTCCCTTTGGAACACTACTCGTGCTAATGAATGTTGCAGCTTTGTGAAAACAAAACCTAGTAACACTGCTGTTTTCTATAAATCAAGGGAGAGCCTAACATTTTCTCTCTAATTTGAAATTGAAAGTGTGAAGTGAAATACCAGTGGCCGTTGCCATCAGTTGAAGCGGTACGGTAAACTTGGGTGAAGGCCCATTTAAAATTACAGATTTAATTAAAATAGTACTAAATACACCTAAGTCAATATTGCCCCCCTACCTCTCCAGCAAGCACAGACAAGGGTGCCATAGAAGTTACGGGATCAGTAAATGTTTTCAACAGAAATAGCCTGCAGTGGAAAAACAGTTCAGCTCAACCATTGTGTGCTACAGACATTTCGACTTGCTGGTATTTGAACACAAGTTTAAATTCTCTTCCCACTCTCAGACAGAGACCTTATACTTCCCATAATACCTCGATCTGTTTAAAAACAGCTGACTGCAAAAACAATGTGCACCCAACCCAAAAACCACTGAAATATGAATATAGAACTTCACCAAGGAATGCAATAAAAATGTTGTGGAGTTCAGTAGTTTTATACTGGGGGCTAAAAAATGCAGTGGAAGGATTCAGTGTCAGCATACAGCATCAGTAACCCAGGGATAGGTGGTTGAAAGTTGGTTTTTTTCATGTGTCTCAGACTTTTTACTGTCTTTCCCAGCTGAGAAAGTGCCCATATCCTCGAAAAGGCGGGACCAGTATTTAATGGGTGACAAAAATACGACTCAGTGCTGTTATAAAGACATAAAGCTTGGCAAATTCTGCTGGTGGCAATGCACTTCCCACATACTGTTTGTTACAAGCAGCAAATACAATTTGCTTCCCATTTTTTCTGTGTTCTTCATTAAAGGGGGTTCATATAACGGCAAAATGGCTTTCCACTGTGGTTGTGTCATTTCAGAGAAGCTCAAACAGCTATTTTGCATGTTTTCACTTTGCCATCAAGCAGCTGACATAGTTATAAGGCAGTACTTCTAGATCTCTACTCTGGCCTCATTCTTGCACAGGTTGCAGCAGGTAGGGCTCTTTTGCATTTACACAGGTAGGACTCCTGCATTTACACAGTCTCCTCAAGAAGGTAAAGCCACTGAAGGTACATCTTTTGCTGGGGTGTGTGCTCTCTTGACTCTGAGGTTGAGCCCAGCACTGCTTTCACTTGTCCTCTCTAAGCTTGTTCAGGTATGGAGACTTCACCCTCTTGTCAGGTAGATCAGGCAGCATAGCAATGAACTATAGCTATACCTAAAGTTTTTCTAAACTAAACCAGGAAGTACTGTTCACCTGGATCAGAGCAGGTGTACTTGGGTGAGGACATGTACAACAGATTCAATACAGTCTTTGTTGGCAGGGATGAAGAAGCAACCTCTGCAGGCTCTCTCAGATCTCTCTGCCCCTTTCCCCTTCTTTCTTCTGGATTCATCTTTCATTGCTGCAGTTTCTTTGATTCTTTCTCGACAGTTCTCTTGTAAATTAATCTCTTCCCTTGATGTTACTGTTGTCCTCATAGATGCAGTCCTTCCTCAGTTAATGTCTCCATATAGGTCCTGCAGAGAGTTCTGTACAAATTGCCAATATTTCTAGCTCATAGTGGAATTTTAATTTGCTCTTTCCATCACTACAGAGCATACAGAACAACTGGGGAACCAAGGTACACATAGGAATCTTACTATTCTTCCCACTGCCCACATATGAATCACACCTACATTATTTGCTTTTGTCTTATAATGACTATGTGTACAGCAGAATAACCTGTCTGGAGCATTCTCTGCTCTGGTTCATGATCCCTCTGCACTTGTCTTCATCCAGATCTGTTTTGCCTTTCTTCTGAAAATGCTGTGAACAAAGGTTATAGGTTAAAGGTTATATGTACATGTAGAATCCACGTGCAGAATTTGTAAAATGCCATAATTGAGGTAACACAGTAAGAAGAGCCTTAAAAATAAGTGCTTAGAGAGAACAACTGAGCTTAAAATTTGCCTTCTCCTTTTAATACATCAAAATAAATGTGTTTGTCAAAACAAATCATTTTTAACAGGAGCAACTGATCTAGTGCTGCTCCTTCCTTTTGCATGTCCTCAGTTCAAACTGAAGCTGGATTGAACTCTCCAGTCTCTCCTTTGCATCCATCTGATAGTGCCAGCTGCAAAATGCAGAGTATTTCAGAGCACTCATAAGGAACAACTGTGGTTTGGAGGCCCTTTAAGACTATCAGGATGTTGATGCTTAGAAAAGAATTCTACCCAGAATAAGAGCAAAGGCTTCTGGAGTTCTTTGCTTATATTTTAAGCCATTCAGAAGCAATTTTATTCTATTGTTCCTAAGTTCATAAAAGTAAGTCTAGTTTATTTTAGTTTTTATATTTTTTTTTTCTTATTGCAGGGTTTGGGGTTTTGTTTTGGGGTTTGTTTTGGGGTTTTTTACCCCCATCTCTCCTTTTGCCTTGAGCCAGCTCTGAGACCTTAAATTCTGTCTCCTTATCACCTGTCTTAAAGGCTCAGGAAGGCTAAAAGACTATTTCAGATTGACAAGATACATGATAATGCTTCTCAAGATGCACTAGAATGCCTGAAATACTTAAATATTTTTGTCATTTTTTTAGTCACTATGTACATTAAACTTTTCCCAGGGAATTTCAGAAAATGAGCTTCTTATCATGTATTTCTTGCAATCCTCTGCCTTGCCCCATTCAAGTAAAGAACTTATGCTTATCAGTTAATTTCTGCCGGTAACAATAATTTTGATGATTGGCTTCAGTGGAATTATTCAAATGCCTTAAATTATGCACACACATGAGTACTGGGTTAGAAAACAACCAAGGAAAGACAACTAAATAGATCTTAAAGACTGAAGGATCTGCAAGGTGGAATCTTCGTTCTTAGAATAATAATGCACTAAGTCTAAACCCAGCTTTAAGGATACATGATGGGTAATAGGAAATGCAATCCTTTACTTACTCCTTTTGCAAATGGTGAAGTTGGATACATGTTGTGTAAAGCCTCCTTTGAGGTGTATGTGGAGACCGGACAGGAATTTCTTGAGTAAAACTGTCCTTTTTTCATGTCTTTATGGACGTGAGATGTGGCAGCCTTACACTATTCTGGGTCCAAACAAATTAGAGGATTCAGGATGTGTAGGATTTCAGTGTTGAAGAAGCAGTCCCATGGTTTGTCCCATGGGTTGGAAAAAGTGTTTATGGAGTTTAACAAATAAAGAAAGCCAATCTTAGTACTGTGTCCCTTTTTATAGTACCTTTAGTTCTGTGTCACCTCCTTGAAGTTGATTGAAGTCTTTCTGGGGCTTCTTTTAAGCACTTAGAGTTTTGTTTTGTTAGAAATTGTGAATAATAATGAGTTATTTCCTTGTTAGAAACAATATTAAGGGTAGTGGTGCTTACAGTAAGTTGCAAAATGCATAATTAATATATTTATCACAAGGATTGTGTGAAAAACTGTATAACATAAACAATGTACTGTTTAGAGATCAGAGAAAAATACAATGAGCAGGATTTGTTACCAGAACTAACCAACGCTACTAAAACTTTGCATATTTAGGGGTTGGTTTATTTGTGTCACATCCCCAGTAGTCACAGTCCAGTTACCTATCCACAAGTTCAAGTTCATGACTGCTAAAGAAACAGTTGTCAGATATCTTAAATCTCTGAGAAGTTGAGAGAAAGGATGGAGTCAAACCTCCCCATCACAAGTCCCCTGCCTGCTCTGACTGCTAGCAAGAGCTTTCAAGGCAAAGACTGCAAGTACTGCAGAGCCAAGATGTTCTTAAGGCCAAATCAGTTCTGCAGTTGAGAAGTTAAACAGAAAACAATGATTCATTGAACAAATAGTTTCTTTTGTGTTTGAGAAGCAGCCTCAAAAAATCATGCCGTTGCCAGTTACGTTTGTTAGCTGGATGTTCTTAGGAACTACCAGCAATACCCTTTTTCTCATTTGGGATGAGTATTTTGCTCCTTATTGATGTAATATATGTAGCGTGAGGAAAGGTGGAAAAATGAATCTTTCAAAGTTTTGCTTCTTCACTGGACAAATTTATCCAGACACTTTCTGGGAAATTCAACCCATCTTAGTTACTTCTGAAGGGTAACGCTGAGTTTTGTTCCCTTGACTGTATGAATGCTAAGTGGTTTAGGCAGTCTGTGATGTTTCAGAAACAACACAAAGCTTCACTATTGTGAAAGCAGCACAAAGATAGAATGGAAATCAAAGAAATGATAGAAGAGTATGAGTACTTTCCTTTCTAGACCATGTAGCCCTTGCCTGATATGTAGCATTTACTGACTGCCTACAGTTAATAAATAAGAATTATTTTATTTTTTTTTTATCTTTAAACACAGCCATAGCTGTGAAGGGTGAAGTTCCACCCTCAGTTTATTTTAATTGGTTTTGTACTCAAGTTCTGAGTAAAAAATCTGGGGGAAAATATTTTGCCTTGACAGTGCAAAACAGTGCATCATCCTATAAAAATATTTCTAGTGTTTAAAGCAGAGTTTAAAGTTGTAGTTCCATGAGCATATATGTGAAGGAAATGCGTTCACCTGAACATTCATGGGAAGGGAAGGAAAGAGGGAGTGGAAAAGGAACATTTATATTTCAGTCCAAAACCTCTTTACTTTGTCAGTGATGAATATCTAAATCTTACATTAATATATGTATAGCCCTTTATATATCACCTAAGCTATGCCTGCCAGTAGACTATCATTTGATCTAAACTGAGGAAATTACTTCTATGCATCCTTAGTTATGATGGTACTTAAGTACTTTTACTGAAAAAGATGGTTTTCTAAACGATTGCTTCAAGCAGGAAGATATACTCAGTGACAATTGTTATCTCTTCTTTCTGCTGTTTCCTGCTCCCAATATTCTCCAATTTGATATCATTACAGGAAAGACTTTGTTTCAACTAGACATCTTGCTACTGGCCGTAACAATTACATTTGGCTAGACCATTTTCTGAGGCAGTGAATTCCACAGATGGGCTGCATAAAATAACATTTCTACACAAAATTTCCAAATTGACTGCCCTTTAATTTTATCGAGTCCTCTTGATTAATGTTACTCTGTGAAAGGCTATACACTTCATTGTAGAATACTTGAAGCACTTGACTTGTATTTTGAAAAGGCTATCACAACATTCTGTAGTTAAATAGAAATCGATTAGCAATTTATTCAATAAACAGAAGCCTAAACCTGCTGTCCTAACAAACTTCCTTTCCCTTAAGCTACAGCTCTCCAGTATTGTGTGCTGAACAAGACAGACTTCATTAGTTTTCTTCAGCTTGCTGCTTTCCAGTGGCAGCTGCTCTTCTGTGATGGATTAAACTTTTCCTGTAACTTTCAGTTATTTTTGAAAGGTGTTTGGCACAAAGTGTCGGGGCGTGGGTGTGTGAATTGTAAAGTCAGTGGAATTTAGTGAATTGTGTCTACCCTTCCCATTAAGTGACTAAAAGATCTCCACTATGTGCTTGGTGATGCTCAACCATTATGTTAATAAGTAATATGTGACCCCAACATTATCTTTGAACTAAGATGCCTGTGTAATGAATGAGATAATTGCAAAATGTGCCAGACTATTACCCCTGGGGAAAAAAAATAAAATAGTTCTCTAAACAAGTAAAACATGCATATCTCCTGTGGCTTTACCAATAAGGCTTTACCTATGTCTACTGAAGAACCAGAAGACATAGGCAAAAAGGTCTATTTATAGAGATAAATAGACTTTTATTCCTTGGCCCCTACTGAAAAAGCTGGTTATAATTGTGATCAGAAAACTACAGAATTAAGAATCCTGGTGTTATTTTTAGGACATTATCTGTATTATTGAGAGAAAAGCTTTCAGATGGATGTTGGAATGATGTAGTCATAATTAAGGACACAACTACCTGAAGGGAAGTTGTAGTGAGGCAGGAGTTGGTCTGTTCTCCCTGGTAACAAGCGATAGAACAAGAGGATATGTCCTGAAGTTGAACCATGGGAGGTTCAGGCTGGATATTAGGAAGCATTTCTTTACAGAAAGGGTTGTCAGGCGTTGGACTGGCCTGCCCAGGGAGGTGGTGGAGTCACTATCCTTGGAAGTGTTTAAGAGCCAGTTAGATGTTGTGCTTAGGGACATGGTTTAGAGGTTTTTGATATGTCTAGGAATAAGGTTGGACTTGATGATCTTGGAGGTCACTTCCAGACAAAACTATTCTGTGATTCTAAGGACACTTAGGAAAGGAAGAGCTCTTCCCCAGTACACAAGGTCCATCAGACCTCAAATATGCTGAAATAACCTCTTTTCATCATGAGTGCTTTGACAGTACCCAGTGAGGCAAGGTAATATCCCACTTTGCAGATTGGGAAGCTGAGGCATAATGAGCCAAAACAATGTCCCCACCATGTCAGAGAGGGTATGCAGCAAATCATGAAAAGGGATCTAAGATATTTATGTCTGAGGCCTCACAGAGATGATGCATTAATGTTCAGAAATGTACCCGATTTCTCACTGTTGAGAATAGTGAGATGTGAGCATTGAGATGTGAAAGGTCAGGTGGTTTGACTCAGAAAGTGCAATTGTTTCTGTAACTGACAATCTGCAGATTCTTACCAATGCTGTGCTTCCAGCTGACTTAACAATTTTCCCAGACATTCTTAGTTGACACCAGGTTGCAATGACCTTGACTCCTGTAGCTGCAGTAGTATAATTCAGACCTACACTGGCTGACAGTCTTCAGAACTCTAACTTTAGAATATGACCCACCTTTTCTGTTGAGATTCTTATGGTTTATAGTGAATACTCAGGGAGAAGTGCACTCAGTGACCAGAGAGCTGAACTGTGTATCAGGAGTTGGACCATCCCAGTAAGGTAACCTATACCTAAACCATTTTCTGTTCACTGTAGACAACAGTACAAAATATGTTTTGCAAACCTTGTTTTCTGCACTCAGCAGCGGGCAAATGGTAACACTCCTGATCTTTTCATGACCCTCTGCAGCTTCCCCACTTCAATAGCATAATTAGGAAAAATCAGCTCCTACTACCTAAGTTATGCTTGCAGTGAAAGCCTCCAGCTGCAGTCAACAGGACATGTGTATGCACACACAGGATTAATAGCTACACATTCATGGGATGATGAGAAGTTTCCAGGAAACAGTTTCACTCAAACACAGGTGCAAAGTTTTTAAATGATAACTGTATGGAAGCATTTTTCAGTTGAGGACAGTCCAATTCCTGGACTTCTAGGATACTCCCGTTTTGGAGGAAGCGTTTCCAGATATTTGGAACGATACAGTCTTAGCCAAGACTTTAATGTTTCTTAAATGTTGATACATTGCTGTTTCTGTCTTTGAGTAAGTCTATTTCTTCTTTTCCTCCCCAACTTCTGCCAAGCAGCCTCTATCTCTGCATTTCTCCTGCAGATGTTTTTCAAGAGCAAATAGTAGACAGTGTACTGTGTCCTTATTGAAGGGTGTTTTCAACATAGTTTACCAAATACCTAGTGTTACATCAACATATAGCAAACATTCTTGTCACCTGTGTCTCACTTCCACAATGTATGGAATAATCTCACCTTCTACTGAAGAAATGCGATGTGAAAGCATCAAGCATATGGAGTCCATCAGCAGAGAGACACTAAGCTATGTGCCCGACAGTGATGGTTTCTCTACGCTTGAGAAGCTGTCTGCACCTCTGACTCTTAGCTTATCTGTTACTTGCATGACCGGGTAATAAAAAGGAGATGAGAAGCTGACCTCCTAAATGTTCAGTCTGAGAAGTCTCAAATGCTTTGTTGTACCAGAATGCAGGTCTAGTTTTCAGATCTAATTTTTGCTGATGCTAGCTGCTACAATCATTATGCAATGTGCAGGCATTGAGAATAGCCACAGTACACTGTACTCAAGTTATGTGCTTTACCAGGCCACAATGGAAGCTTCTTTCCATGTGGAAATTTCTTCATGCCGAGTGGTACAAAAAGCACCCTGACATGCGCCTGAATTCTGTACCTGGCACCCTTGCATTTGCTATTTAGGATTCATTTGTATGACAGCTTTGAGAAGCTGTACTTTTCCAGCTGACTTTCCCAGCTGACAAAACAGCCACCCCATGGATAGATAGATAGATACCATACAGCTGAGGTGGTTTTTATCAATATCTATCATAATTAGAGGGAAGTCGAGTCATCATTGTGCCTGCGCTGGTCAATTCTTAGGGCAGTTTTTCAAAGTCATCCGTACTTGTTTTTGCAGATTGCTTTATATAGATAGTGGCATTCTTTTGTAGAAGAGAGAGGCTTTTAAGTCTCATTTCTTTACTTAATTCCAGCTTGGGCAGCTAACATTTTGCCTGCCTGATTTCTCCCGTGTGATTTCAGGTGAATATTTGGTTCCATCTTTATATACCATGATGTTTTGTTCTCTTTTTGTTCTGTTTCATAGCAGAGGTATCTGCTTTTTGGTCATGTGGATGCAATGTGGCTTGCAAACGTAAAGAATGATTAGTATTATTTATAAACTAGCTGAACAATT
The DNA here is from genome assembly GCA_025331215.1 of Actenoides lindsayi. Taxonomy (NCBI): domain Eukaryota; kingdom Metazoa; phylum Chordata; class Aves; order Coraciiformes; family Alcedinidae; genus Actenoides; species Actenoides lindsayi. Next base: position 21,736 of record WTSP01014345.1, on the reverse strand, counting down.
CTACAAAAATATTAAAAGGGAAGTTGGTTATTATGCTTAGGGAATGTCAGATGTTCAGGTACTCTGTTCTGGCCACCAAATGTATTAATCCTGTGAGGAAGGTACTGATGATCTGTTTTCACAGAGGCAGATTTTGAGCTTATTTTTTAATGACTCCAGTTCATTTGCAGATGAAGAAGCCCTGAGATAGAGTCCTTGATTGGCTTGTTGGCCATGGACTGTTGCCAGACAAGGACTTTATTGACTGTATTTTGAAAGACAAAATGATAATGGACTTCCATCCGCAAAGAACTGATTACATTAGTGTTACTCTCCTGCCTTGTCATACTGAAGGTCTGAAATTCCTTTCCTGAGTTGTTACGAATCTTGAGTCAGATTGCCTGCCCTGAAGTGTGTCTCAGTGCCCATGTATGGAAGAATATTTCTTCTGTGATCACAACAAATGCTTAGGTGGCAAAGGAGAGAGCGTTTTCCTGGAAGGTGAGGACAACATACGATAAAATTTTCAAAAGCATGGAAAACAAAGGAACCTGGGCTGCTTTAGGCCTTTGGGTACTTTCAAGTCTGCAGCTTACGTTCATAAATCATTTTAGCGCGTCTGAAAAAGTTAACCACCATCTGTTTCTTTAATGATGCTATGTCTGGCTCAGAAGATGTTTATGAAAAGTAAAGAAGAAGAGATTATGATATTTTTGATACCATCATGAAAGTGAGATTCTGTTAAGGTATCTGGCAACTTTCCAAAATTCTGAACTTTGAAAGAGGCTTCATGTTAAAATACTGTCTATGTACTAGATGCTTTTAGAATATATACAATATTTTCTTTTGTGCTAGAGTTGCTCTATACATAACACAGGTTCTGGTGCTAAAACAGTACTGCCTGCTTCATTTGCAGATGCTTACAGTAGTGTAAAAGCCAGACATGTCATGTCAATGACATGACAGTTCATGTCATCCAGTTTACAGTCTGAAATTCTCTGAGTATTCAGTTGGGTAGGAATCACATTTTGAAGGAGAGATTCATCCTTCAAGGAGAGAAAGGAAATTTGTGAGAAAGCTTTAAAGAACACTTGACCAGGTCAGAATATGGTGGGCCTTGAAAGGACCTTCCTCAAAAGCATCCAGCTGCTGCCCTCACTGTGGTAAACTCTAAAGATTACAAACAGTATTTGCCCACAGTTACCATGTGCTTTTTTTCTGACGTATGTGTACCTGGGCTACACATGGGAAGTAAACATGATCTGACAACAACACTAACAATATTTTCACTGTTAGCAAAGAGTCCTATCTGTGTGGCGGAGCTCATCAACTTTGATCATCCAAAGAAGTAGGACTATGGCACATGGTTACATCTCAGCCTATATTAATCACTTCCTGGAAGGGAACAGCTAGAGAATAAAAAAAAAAAAAAAGGCAATCTAAGGAGCGGTCACATCAGAAAGAACATACAGAAACACTTGCTGTGATTATGTGTAAACCAACCACAGGCTCTGTTTACAAACTTCTCCATCTGTTCCTTTGCCTAAACATTTCTGCTTTCCTTCTCTGTCTTCTAACTTTCCTTCGTCTTTCCAGATGCAGGACGCTATGGGCTATGAGTTACCATGGGTGTATTTTGTCAGTCTGGTCATCTTTGGATCCTTTTTCGTTCTAAATCTGGTTCTTGGTGTGTTGAGCGGGTAAGCTGACAGTTTTGGTGTCCTTTTTCCAATGCTACAGGGCAAGACTCCATAATAAGGGTTCTTCCCTGTCACCAGGCTTCTTTCAGAGGGATTAAAAATCTGAATCCGAGGAAGCTTCCCATCAGCTCTCAAATATTTTGACAAAATATTCAAACACTGCAAATAATAATACAGGTCACAAAAGAGGTGGTATTCTCTGACAAAGAAATTCAACCTCAGGGCATTCAAAATTGCTAATGTCAAGCTGTCATAAATTTGCGGAAAACTGGCTATTAAAAATCTTACTGCTGGTGACTTGGGATCTCTTTGGCTGGAGCCTTGCAGTGCTCAGAATCTGAGCTTGTCTCACTAATTATCATTCCACTCTTCCAGGTCAATGATGCCATAGGAAGGGACTGGCCCTGGATCTATTTTGTTACACTAATCATCATAGGGTCATTTTTTGTACTTAACTTGGTTCTCGGTGTACTTAGCGGGTAAGCAGTACCAGGAAAATGTTTTATTCTTGTTTATTTTTTAAAATTTGTATTTCTATTCCTACTCTCTGGTTACCAAAACAATGGGCAGTGGTGGGTTGATCTCAGGTACCTTAGTAGAAGGCCGAGGCTATTGCTCTGCCAATAGCAAAAAATGGCATTCTTAATGGCATGAAAGGAGTGCTTTGACTAAATCAGAGGAATACAAGACAACTCTTTGCCTCTAACACATTCCTCTACCTGTACTATATGGTAAGAGGACAATGCTATGCTCCCCTGTAGGTGAAGCATACCATCCACCATAGAAGAAAGGGATTATAGTAAAACTTCTGGAAGAGTCAGTGGGACTGAAGGAGGAACGAGAGCATGAAACAAAACCCTTCACATTTGTGCGATGAGATTCCTGCCAAATTATGTCTTCTGACATGAGAAATTTTCACATTAACTTAGTATTTCTAAAGCACAGCCTAGTGGGAGACTGGAGGGTGTCCTGGGCACGTTTCTTCTTCAATAGGCACATCTTCTCTATTGTGTGGATTATGAGCCTGGCATGATGCAGGGAGAAAAGATCATTTCCCTCTGACCTTTTGTAAGGGTGAACAGAGAAGCAGGAGAATTCCTTCTAGTGTTTAAGCATTCCTAAGGCATCTAAACATTCAGCTGTCTTTTAGTTCTGCGGTGTAACCCTCACTGCAAAACATCATTTTAGTAGCTTTGATTAAAAACAATTGATATTGTCCCCAGTAGTTAAAAACTTTACTGCCCCTGGGGAGCCACATAATTAGAGGAATCAAGCCAGCAAGCATTCCTCACAAGATTTTTTTTAAAAAAGATCTCCTAGAATTAGGCTTCTAATTCCATATTTGGGCATGACTGGGTACATCCAGCCATTTTATGTACATGGAAAAATATGGTCTGAGGACTTTTATGCATCCTCTTTTTTTTTTCTAACATCCTGCCTCCTTTAATGACCTCTGAATGAATTTGGCCAGAGCCTGTACCTGTTGCCTGAGAGGGCAGCCCTGAAGTCCCCTGTCTTTTGATGATAAGAGAGGGAAAATGATCTCTGAGCAGGAGAGAGGACTTGATGACTCACAGAAGTTATGTCCGTGGTACTTGGGCCAACAATGTAGGAAGGGCAGTAGTAGGACAGGAGAAGATGATCCACCATTGGCCATCCTTCAAAGAGGCGGGTAATAGCAGATCTACAGGAGATATTACTATCTTCATTACTCCATGGAAGGAGATGTGCTGCTAAGCCAGCTGCTGCAAAGAGAAAGGTTTCCAAGAAGTAATGAGAGCGGGAAAAATCCCCCCAGTACTGAAGTGTCAGGCAATAGTCTGTGTTTGGATATCTGGAGAGTGATACTTTGGGTATACTTTAAAAATGTAAGCTCCTTGTTTCTTCAGGTGGATGCTCTGATCAGCAGGTAAGGATGTCAACAATAGTGGAGGACGATGACCAGCTGAGAGAGGGAAAGTGATCTGTTGTATCAGAGGTGCACTCAAGGACCATGTAGGACAGCGGTTAAAGATTATGTAGTATCTGATTGGAAAAACAGTGCCTATGAACCCAGCCCTGAGGTGTGCATACTGTTGAAGCACTGCTGATTCAGTTTACCTACACTTGGATTTATGTCGGTACATAACAAAAATTGAATTCTCTCTCATTTTTTAACCCAAGAAAATGTTTGGGGACCTAGATCTTCCACCTCCTGACATACTACAGCTAGATCACCACAATTAGTGGCAAGAGATAGAAACGGTCTGTAGAGAGAACTGAAATCAAAAGTACACCTTGTTTAAGTTGTGAGTCATTCTCTCTGGCTGTGTTCACAGTGTTATGACAGCTGCACTGTTTCTGCAAAAATTCTTCCCACTGGAGAAAAGTAAAAAGAAACTTAAGAATTTGCATTCATGAAAAAACACAGAAATTATGGGACAAATGTCCCAAATTTTCTTTGGGCTAAATAAGCAGGTATTAAACAATTATCTTTCTAAAGCAGTTCTAAATTCTGCTGAGTTGCAAAGTGTCTTCAGAGTCAGCTTTTTTTTTTTTAGAGACTTGCTATTGCTGTTAATCTAGTCTGTATAGATGATCCACCTGTCTGTTCTGTGGAGATAAAAGCAACATTCCTGGGCATCTTTGTTCCATTTTGGGCATCTCTGGTTTCTTCCCATTTATCTATTTCAGGAACTTCACCAAGCATGTCGTGTAGGTAGACTTTGTCAATGACAGATTAGCTTAGGTTTTTAATCACTTCTGAATACATAAGTGTAATTAATTGTACTCACAAAGACACCTTGATTGCACCTGCAAAATCAAATGATGAGTTCTGCTCTGCCTAAAGAGCTCATTTGTAATCTGTTTTTCTTCAAGTATGTCATCCATTCATGGTCCTTCTGGTGAATTTACTAGTCACATGCAAAGCTAAATAGTATGACAGAGTATTCATGTGTAGAGCTAAAACCCTCTTCCTATCTTGACTGAGCACAATGTAAAATTAATGTATTCCAAAGAGAATATCCAGTCAGCAGATCACACAGTAGACTTTCTCAAGCCCAGGCAAAAGGATTCCATATCATTGCTGTGAGCAGTGAAGCCCCTCTTAGAGGTCTCTTGAGATCAGAGATGTTCACATCTGTGTTATCTGTTTCAGTCAATTAGTGAGGGGAAAAAAATGGCAGTGTGGATTCAGCTTTCAGACCCGCACATCTAAGCATGTAGATTCACATTTCTTTTGTATTTTTACCTAGCAGTGATCCAAATCCCAGGACAAAGGCCAAACAAACAGTTGCATAGGACAAATGGAGGGCAGGAGAATAGCCTTCTCTTCTGCTTTGAGAGGATCCTGGAAAACCTATTTGGCTGCTTTTGATGCTCTTACTGCCAAAGCCAGAGGTCAGACGTTATGGGAGGCTGGCTATTGCTGTAGCTCCTCCTGGAGCAGTTTTTGTGATCTTTCAGGACTTTTTCCTAGTCTTCTGTTCCCTTTTCCAACCCTTCCCATTCTTCTCAGAGTGGATGAGGTTTGAAGCCTTATGCTGCGCTTTTAGTGGCATACATGAGTTTTGAACTGCTAGAATTCTGCTGGTTTGCCCACTTTCCATCGCTCCTCTAAATGTGAGAAATAATATTGAGACCAGATATAGACAAAAATTACCTGTATTCCATCATCAGGATGAGCAAGAGAATTTTTTTCCTGGAACAACACAGGATACAGAGCTCGGTGTTTATATTTCTGATCTTGACTGACTCTAACCTCACACAAAGAAAACATCCAGAATGCTGTTTTTTGGTATTCCCACTGGTAGACATATTACAGTTTTCTGGGAGAAGTAAAGTGAAGCAAACTGAATTCTGGTAAAAACAACCCAGATGTACTGACTCTGAAATGGATGTTCTTTTGATCACTGAAAAGAGACAGATTGCTTAGCAGTTCTGCAAGCCTTTGTTGCCCTTATCCTGACATAATAGTGCAATTTTTTTTGAGAAGGCCACCTCCAGATTCAAGATCACACTTCGATCAGAAAGCTTATTTGGTCCTTGGCCTCCCTGCTGAAACTTCAAATAATGACCATTTATTGCCAAATGCAATAGTGGCAGAGGTACTGTGCACACCTGCCCGCAATAGGAACTGGACTGAGGTCATCAACTCATTTCACATGGGATGGTAAATAACCGTTGATGGTAATTCTTGATCATGAGCTACTTTTGCCTGAGTACAGGTTGGAATTCCACATGGGAGGTGGTTTGAATTGCATTGGCAATTTCCTGAGCCTCCTGATGGTTTAATGTTAGTAGAGCATAGAAATCAAGATAATTTAAATGTTATCTTCTTCAGAGAGTCATCTGGGATGTGGCACATCGTACGTTGTACAAGGGGAAGAGACACACAGTTGCAGATTGTTTAGACTAGACAATCACAGTATTTTCAGTTGTGCCATTAAAAAGCTAGATAACAGATTCAGTCCCATGCAGATGATCAGTGTGAAGACATCACACTAGAATCTCACTGTGGTTTAGTCAGCTCTCACCCCAGCCTGAGTCCCATTTGAAAGAGAGACGGTAAGTGGGGACTGAAAAGACCCAAGTAGGCATGCAGCTTAGATGCATCTCTCATAAATGATCCACTTTAGTGCACAGTAGGAGTTTTACTTTCTACAGGATGGGCTGTTTCATGATGTTTTCCACTTCAGCTTCTAAAACAGCCCCTTGCAAGTTATATCCATGCAGATATATGTAATATAAGTAGTTCTCCCTTGGAGTTGAGGGTTCAGTCCCTTTCAAAATTGGACCCATTTGTTCTAGATTCTAAAATACCAGCTTAGGAGCCAACAATTGAATTATTAAGATTTAATTTATCAAACAGGCTTAATAATACATAGGTTTATTCAGTGATTTTTTTATTTTTTTTTGAGTGAATTTATTATTTTGGATAAGACACTATCTCAGCCCCAGAGGGAAGATGTTATTGAAGCAGAAAATGTAACTACTATTGATTGAACTTTTCTCAAAATTTTTGTACAAGTTTTGTTCTTATTGTTGGGGTTTGTTTGGTTTACATTTTAAATAGCAAAATATCACTCCCAGCATGAGACAATTTGATTTTTCTTTCTTGCGGTGCTTGGAATAACTATTTCTGCCTTGTGGCCAAGTTTGGTCCCAGGGTTGACTGTGATCTACCTTCAAGCCTGAGAAGCCAATTATTCTCTTGCTCACTTCCACCTTCAGCATCACAGTCTCATGGGATGGGCTGAACCCTCAGCAGTGTGACAGGGGTGAAGATCACACAGGCATACTTTGTCACATACTTTGGCTTGAAATGAAGTCATTCTCCTACTTTGAAGTACTAGTTTTGTGCACAGCTCATAATACTGAAAGCCTCATCCAAATCCTGTGAAGTCAGTGGAAATCTTTCAGTGAGTTTTGGACAAGACAGGAGGGAAGTACTTCACCATCATTGTTAGAAAATCAACTCCATCCCAGTTGCTTGAGGACGCTTCATGAGTCATTCATTGACATTTTGGGTAGGATTTTCATAATCCTAATATTCCACCAAAGTTAGTGGTAGGTTTCCTATTTATTTTTGCAGGAGAAAACCTAAAACAAATATTAGGTAGAGGTTTTTGTTGGGTTTTTTTAATTATTATTACAATAATAACATTTATCAGCAAGGGTAATGGATAATGCATTGGAGAGAATGATTTTACCTCTCATTTCTAGAGACAGTGGCCCATATTACCTTCTGTGTATGCCTTATGTAGTGATCTGCTTCAGCAGATACAAGACTTTATGCTTAAGTACTCTTGCTCGAACACTTTTCACTATCATTAAGCTTAGTTTTTAAATGCAAACATTAAAGCCTGGTTTAGAACCACGGGAGAGTCTCTAAGCAGAGGTAGGTCAGCACATCTAGTATGAAATTAATGCAATATAGGTGCCTCTGGAAGAGGGGAAGAAAAAGCACCACAGCCAAAAAGCAGGTAAAGGAAGCACACAGGTTCATAACTAAGCAGCATGAAATTCTTGTTCCTATGCCCTCAGTTTCAAGCCTATATTCCCAATGATGTTTTTTTCATAAAACTAGCAAAAGTCACTACTTCACTCTCTGGCAGAATCTGTTAGTTCTGTCTACCCATATTTGTCATGTTTGTCTACCCAACTTGAGATTTGAAAAATATGTTTCATTTAAGATAACAGCCCTGAATACTGAAAGTCTGCAGTAAAGCTGCAGTTTTAAATATATTGTCCTGTACTGTGGGCAGAATTGCCCATAATTAAATGTGTAAAAGTATACAGAATTGTGAGTACCATTAATTACACTTACAGTTAGACCAGTTTAGTTATGATTGCACATGTAATCTTAAAGATGGATTGAAACCTGGCTAAAAATTAGAGCTACCATCTCACTCTCCAGATGTCAGATTATTGTCAGACAGTTCATCACTGCATTAAACTAACCATTGTTCATATAGATATTTATAGATAATTGTTGGAGAATAACAAGTGGTAAAGAATATTAGAAAGTGTATGGTATTGTACAGAAGTGTTCCGTGTGGTTTAATTGCATTGTCAATCAGATGCTGAGAATGAAAGGATAAATAAAAAAAGGTATTCCATCTTTTCCTAAGCATTGGTAAAAATGTGGACACTCCACCTCTTTTGCATGTGTATCTAGCAAGGATACTCCATGTGTCTGTCTTGAAAGAATAGAGAAAACTTGAGTGTGCTACACAGGATGTGGAGACTTTCTGGTGGAAATCAATCTAACCCATTGTTTTTCAATCTCTTTCTTCCCTCCGCCCATGTCCTGTCCCTCCCTCCCTCTTGCTAGGGAGTTTTCCAAAGAAAGAGAGAAGGCTAAAGCTCGGGGAGATTTCCAGAAGTTACGGGAAAAACAACAGCTAGAGGAGGATTTGAAGGGATACTTAGACTGGATAACTCAAGCAGAAGATATTGACCCAGAAAATGAAGATGAAGGCATGGATGAGGAGAAGCCTCGAAACAGTAAGCAATTTTGGTTGGTCTGTCTGTCTCTTTCTTTCTTTCTGTGTGCTTTTAGCAAGAGAGACTGTTCCCACCTGCTCTAGTGCTGAGGTGGCTCACAAGGAAGAACAAGTTCTTCTGAGATGCTCACTCTGCTTGTACATGATTCTAGTTTATTGCCCATCAGAAACTGTGGGAGGGAGAAATACATGTACAATAACTTGTATTATTCTGCAGATTCTTCGTTTCCTGTCTGTGATACTGACAAGATCAATACTTCTTGTTTAACTCCACTACTAAGTTTTAAAACACACATCTGTCTTCTAGTCATTTATTTAATTGCAGTTCAGTGTTGAAGGCCATTTACATGTAGTTAAATACTTTGAAAACAAAGGTTTCTAGGCAAAGCAATGCTACAGTATGGGAGAAGGGACAAATCAACCCTGTTGTACATTAAGTGGGCAATCTGTAACTCCACTTAAATCAGTGGAATTGTGCTTGCTTTTGCCAGGCTGGAATTAAGCTCTCAGACGTTTCTTGTAAGGGAATTCTCTCTTATTCTTCTCTCCTGGAGTTGAGAAGATGTTTGTGCAAAGTGAGAATTCACTAGCTATCTCTTCTTATTAGAAATTCTGAAGAAGGAAGAGTTTGAAGAAAATAGCGATTCCCTACATTTCATTACCTTTATTGAATCTTCTCCTTCCACCTCCTCATTGACCAATACAGGCTGTGTAACACTTCTGAAACACCCCACAGTTATCACTGCAGGTCTTTTGGAACCTTTGGACAGTTACAGTTAATGGACACTGGTTCTATTCTGCTTTCATTACAGAAATTTGCATTTTCCTAGTTTGATTTTGGAAGAGAGGACATGAAACATTTCCCTAGAGGTCACCCTTCCTACCAAATAAGCAAAATCTATGGGATGGTCCAATTGGAAACATATATTCTAGTAAGAGGAAGATTAGACATGGGCAAAGTGTGCCTATAGAGTAAAGCAAGATTTGTGTCAGATGTTCGTGATCTTTTGGGGAGTAAGCACTACTCCCTGTTGCTGCCAGAACTTTTAAGTTCTTCTAGAAACACAAACATGGAGTCATTAATATCTGGTTGTACCCATGCTACTTATGTGTCTGGACTTGAAGGAGTCACAAGGGTGACTTGCTCAGTTTCCCTACATCAGGTTATTTTGATTTTTATGCTGATGTCTTCCTAGGGTGTAGAGTTTATTTTCACAATTTAACCTCAGTAATTACTCAGAAAGTAATTTATTATTCATGGCCAAAATTGGCTGCTCTGTGTAGACAGAATACTCTATTGAAAAAAATAAACTATCCCCAAACCAAAACCCACACGACTCCACTGAAATCACCAGGAGAATTTCCCTTGACTTCAGGGGGAATTGAGTTGCGTTTATCACATTCCCTCTAGAGGTATGCTTGCTAAAGAAAAGCGTAGCCACACTGGGAAGGTAATATATGATAACTTGCCTTGGTTACTAGCAGACCTGAAGTTTTTCATTTTCAATTAACACAAAAACGATGCTGCTTTGGTAAGAGAATTGTGGGTTATGTCAGATGTAGAGTCATTGCATGTGTGTCGGGGTACAGTCAATCCACACTGGAGTTAACAAGCTCAGTTTATGGGTGGTGGTGCTAAGAACTGAAAGATAACATCTTCAGCTTGCTTTCAGTTCTTCCTCATCAGTTTTAAGGTGAGTTTTGTAAGATAATGGTTTATAAAATTATCCTTTTACATGTGACGAACAGTGTAGAGTTTCTCACAGTTGGCTGTTAATGACAGAATTACATACTATTATCAAACTAACTTGTCTGTCCTTTCTTTTCCAAACTATTAATGAAGACAGTGTCTTCAGTGCCATTGGTTCCAAGTGTCAGGTCTACAGACAGTGGTTGCTGACTTGTCCCTAGTACACAGAATATCATTCACTGATATTGTGCCTTTGGGTCACTTTTTTTTTTTCCTCCCTTTTTTTTATTTTTATTTATTTTTTGGGGGGGGTGGCTGTGACAGGCCAGGCTTGGGAAGAGTTGTCTGCAGTGTCTCTCACTTATCAGTAGAATTATACCTCTGTTGAGACAAATTGCTCAGGTTGTGAAGTGCGGCTGTGAACTGATTTTGGCCATGTACTGGGAATGATGGTTGTGCTACAATAGCAGAGACCAATCAAACAGGTCACTCCAGGAAATTTATTTGCCTATTCTTCTGACATATGTACCCAATTTAGAGTATGTTGTTGATAGCAATATTATTCTTAGCACCTGTGGCATGCATCTAATCAATGTCAAACTAATCCTTCTGGTTTTAGTGTGCTATATGCAGTGCTGAACCTTGGTCTTCCTGCCACAGGCTTTTCTGTGGAAGCAAAGGATCTCTGTGCTGCCATCCTCTGGTGAGGAAGCAAATAGCCTCTGGGTCCAGAGCATAAAGAGCAGTGTTCCCCCACTCCAAAACCAATAAAAATACCTGGGTGAGTGCCCCACCCAGCAGAGTTGTGCAGCTTACACTCTGGCCTTTTGTATTTCATAAATAACATTAATTTGCCTTTTCCAGTAGGCTGCTTTATTCACTTTTGCACAATTGCAAGGTAAGATATTTTTTCAGCTCTGTTGTATTTCTTGATGTTTCTGAATTTCGATCTTTATTCACATGACAAGTGAGAATGTATTTTCAAAGCCAAATAACTTGCAGACATCCTGTACTAAGATGTGATACTCGCTTCCTTGTTTGACATGCTTATCTGTCATGTATGTCACAGGGAGAGAACTTCCTGATATACTTATTGTACCTACCTATGTGGTTCCACACTTTGTTTATCCTATTGCCTACAAACATAACTTCTGCAGAATAATCTCAACCTGGTCAGGTGCTGTAGACTAATTTACCTAACTCTCTTTGATAAGGCCTGTCTGCTCCTCTGAAGCTGAGTCACATGGCAGCTCTACTGCTCTTGGGGCTTGATAGACCTGCTAGAAAATGGGTTCAATGAACACTGTAGAACAAAATCAAACCAAAAAGTAGAGACCTTTTCCTTAATGGCTTCAGCTTAAGATAATACTTCAGAAAAGGTACCATGAGTAAGTGACAGAGTGTTTTGTTTGTTGTTTTGTTGTGGGTTTGGTTTTTTTTCTGGTGTGTTACCTACTGCGTCAAATGTTTTGGCAGTCAATCACTAGTAGGGTCAAACTGAGGCAGAAAGGTAGTATTATTTGTCTTCCAAAAATCATCTACAAAATGAGGAACCAACCACAAGGAACCAATGGCACAGTTGTAAATGCCCTTGGGAATCCCTTTGGCTTGAGTGTCCTGAAGACATTTGAATCCTATCCTAGGAGTGCTGAGCTTGCATTGCTGAGGCTTCAGTGTCTTCCTTGTCTTCTTGCATTTAGCTCTCTCTGAAAGAGTTCCATTGCCTCATATGTGACTTCAATGTGCTTTTCTCTCAAGTGCTCTTCAAAGCTCACTGCCTTCTGTCTCTAGTATAACATTCTGAACTCCACAGAAGAGCGTACTGCCCCTTTCCAGCACACCTTGCTCAGTGACTAATTAATTAATAATGTTGACTTTTCAGGTATCAGCCCTGAGCCTTTCAGATAACAATTCACTGAAGTGCACAGAGCAGTTTAGATCTTCTTAAGCTGTTGTTTTAGCTTGGTAAACTTCAGGGGTTGCCTTTGCATCAATTATATTGTACTGATGATGAGGAAACGTGGGCTCTAGCCTGAACCCTGGTATTGACTCACACCGTTACTTTAAAGAAGTCACATCACTTTGTGTTTCCTCAGTTTCCCCTGGGAGGTTGTTTGGAGGGTTGGGGTTTTTAATAAAGACTATCAGAGAAGTTCAGAAGTTTAATTAAAATATACTTATTAAACTAGGGTCTCAGCTAATGTAAACTCTGATGTTCAGCAGTTTATACCATCTGGGCTCTGACTTAGGTAGTCTACCTAAACTGAATCATCCCAAACACAGAGAACATAAGTTTCCAGACTTTTCTTTGTCCTTGGCTGTAGAGGCCAGTTTTGTTGTCATCTTACTCTGTAGAGAGGGCTTGCCCACCCATCAGCATGGGAACTGCCTCCTGTAAAACAAAGAACACAAGGTGGAAGGGAAGAGAAATCCACTCGCATCCCCATTTGGTTTAACTGCCTGTGCCAGTCCTTAGGGTATCATCACTCATATTTTGTATACACCACTACTTTCCTGAAGCTGTCAAACCTTGCCCTAAGTCTCATTGAGTGTTAACAGCCCTTAATGAAATGGTCAAAAAGTCCAAGAACTACAACAGCAAGGAGGAGGAAAGCATAAGGAAGGAAGATAAATGTAGCCAAAGTCGGACAATCTGTGCAGCCTTTAGCTGATGCTCTCTGTAGCAGAGGTCTGGCATTCTTTTGAGGCAGTTTATTACCAGTTGTCTCTCGCATGCATTGAGAGGCATTCACAGAGCAGGCTGAATTCATTCTCTGTGGTTTGGGAAGTACATGTTTAAGCTAGTTTTTCCTTGTTGGTTGCAAACATGATTTTGCTATTATGGCAGATGTGAGGTGGGAAACATGAAAAGGCTTCTGGGGGCTGTTTGTGTTTACGGTTTTCTTCACTGCTCTTTCCTTGATGGGTCTTCCTCACCGGAAAAAAACATTAATTTGACAGAGGAGAGAAACACGTCACGGCACAGAACAGCTACTGAATTTCAAAATTACATGATAGCAAAGAGCAACGTCCCTTCTGTTGCCACAGTAACTGGGAATTTGCCCTTTTGTATTTTTCTTCCTGAGAATGGTCTGGAATGCATCTGTATTGCTGTGGGCAGAAGCAGGAAACCTCAATCCAACCCAGATTCTCCTCCTATTGAAATTAATTGGCAAAACTCCCACTGACTGCACTGGGGTCGGGATAAAGCTGTGAATGGGCAGGGAGAAGTAGTTTGATGTTTCTGATCGCTCAGATTTTGCCCTCGCTCCGTTTCCTTCCATTTCAGTTCTGTTTGGTGCTGCCATCTACAATCCGAGTATGACCACAATCATGTCAACAAACACCCTAAGAGTCGCAGAGTCCACTGCTTGGCCTGGGATCTGATAACAAAGGCATTCTGTGATTCAAGACAACTCATTCTTCTACTTAAGTCATGTCCAAAGCAGCACTCTAAATTTAAGAGCTGATTTGCAAGTAGCTTACCCTACAAAAATTTAAAGTCTAATCATACTCCAGGGCACTGTTGTAATGGGACTGATGGCTGTAGATAATCAGGTTTTCATGGAACGCAGCAGAAAAAAGCAGTGCAAATCAATGTGTTGCCTATCAAAAGCATATAGCAATACTTCAGACAGTGCATTAAATAATGAGATGTGTGGGAAGAGGGTTGACTCTACATGCAGATTTATGTTTCAGTTAAAGTGGGAATAGAAAGTGTCCGACTGAAGACAAAAAGTACAGAAATGCAAGCAGGTTCTAAGATGTGTAAAAACCGAAGCTGTTTAAAAAGAAATTGTCATGAATCTTCACCTTCAGAGGAATTATTGCAGTGTATTGGTGACATTTGGAAATGTTTGTTAATGTTCAATGCCTCTTAAGGAATCAACTGCAACCTAAATTTTTGGTGGACTACATATTTTGTCTCACTCCTACAACCAGTGTTACTTGTGAAAAGCAATAGTCATAACTAGGCAGTAGAGTGCATTGAATCACAGGCTTATGGGAGTCTTCCCTAGGAGAAAATTATTTTGAGACAGGGAGGAAGCTTTCAGCTGCAGAAGTAAAATTTTTGTAAGAAATTGGAACCTCTTGGACCATTAGAACTTCTGGAAAGCATGTGTCTTTCAGAGAAATTCTTTGTGTTTCTGAACATGGGTCCAGAAATGAGAACAGGAGAAGAGAAGAGTTTGAGAAATCTAGAAATAGAAGCCTCAGCAATTTCAACCCAAACAGGGTTTTATTCCCAAGAGCTCCCATAATAGTTTGACTTTATTACATAACAAGGATAAAAGCATGACCACCTTTCTCTAAATGTTGTACCAAATGTTTTGCATTGACTTTAATGAAAGCTGACCCTAAATCATGTGCAACCCTTTGGGAAAGATGGTGGTTTGAAGCTGTTGACTAGAGAGTTTTGTGTACAGATCTAATCACAATACCAAGATAAAAGAACACCAACTTGCTTAACTTTTACATTTAGTAATTTTATATGTCAGTTTGCTCCGTGGCCTCCAAATCATGTGCTTAGTGTACTGACAAGGAAGTAGCTTATTACTTTCAGTCTGAAAAAATAGCATGGTGCTGTGGGATAATGTCCAAGGTAGAAAGTACATAACAGGATTTTCAAAGACTTACAGGCTAAAATTGCAGGTGGCCTAAAAATGTCTTGGTCCATTTTTTATGATGAAATTGAGTGGGGAAGTGCACAGATAGGGAACTAGCATGGAAGATGCAGAGGGAAAAATGAAATACTATATTTACAAGATGTCTCTTTTAAATTCAGTCTTGACCATCACTGCCTTAAAACTTATGTCTACTTACTCCGTGAGCAAGAAGATGGTGTACTGAGGTAATTTTTGTCTCCTGTATAACAGAAGACACTTGAAACACACTTGAACTTGTCTGTTGACAGCAAGTGAGTTCACCCTGATATATATTCTAGTTTCATCTGCAGAATTTGTCCCAAAGTATTTTGCATACACGTGGAAGAACGTGGGCAATTACCCTTTGACAGGCATGTACAGCTTGATATTCTAGAGGATCTTTGCCTATTGTCAAAAAGCAATTAAAAAAAAAAACCCACAGGATGCTCACATGGGATTTAAGATCATCTAAGCAAAAGCTGTAAGAGGCACAGGCTGGAAAATGAAGACTTTATCAGTTTAGTTCGTTCAGTACCAGTTGGTGATTTGAGAATGGTATCATACAACCTGGGTGCATTTTGCTTTTCATGTGTATATACAAGGAAATAAAAGCCCACGTTGTAAAATGATTTATTAGCTGTCAAAACCTCACCGAAAGAGGAAGAAAGCACAATGTCATCTAGTTTTATCATTGTCCACTGATGTGGAAAATAATCATCTGGTAACTAAGAAAAGATTAGCTGCAGTGCCAACAACTGTAGGCATTTCACAAGGGCACCTGATGGGTGTTTCACAAGGAGTTTAGTAGCTGCGCTAGATTTATTCTCTTTCACTGGAGACAGAGGGACAAACCAAGTGCTTTTTGGTGCTCACCACACCACCAGTTTCTTCTAGGGGAAAAACACCTTCATGTACTCAGCTGCAGAGGCTGCAAAACATAGTTTGCTTGGACAGGGGTGACAGCAACTCCCAGCTGTGTGCTGTGCCCAATGCATGCTCTGTAGAAAACAGTCCCAGTGGCATTTTTCTACCTTGCCATCTTTTGAACTAGCTCCTACGCTGCTCTCAATAGAAATCCTATAGTTTGAGGACACTTACTAAAAGGCCTTTGTAAATAAGGCAGCTTTGGTTTTGTTGTGTGGTTGTTCTCTTCTTCACAAAGAAGCTCAGGTTGCAAAATGCCGCATGGTTTTGTGCTACAGATGTCAAGCTTGAGTCTATTATTAGCATGCTGCCTAGAAAAAGCTTCTGGGACATCAGCTCGCACATTGGGCTGAATCATTCCTGCAGTCCTTAGGCAAAAATCCTACTGAAGTTTTGCCTGGGTAAGGACTTGGGCCCCAATCTGTTTCATCTGAGGTCAGTAACAAAACATGCAAGTGTCAGCACTTGAAAATGTTGCCCAATGTGAGGTCTTGATGCACCAGAGGCTCCGCTGTGCTCACAGATTACTTTAATGTGGTGTAACTCATCCACCAAAGGGAGAGCTTGAGCTATTTGAGAATCTGAAATTTCTTATGGGACTGAACAGTCCAGATAGTACTGTTTGCCCTGTGCATAATTCCACCAGCTAAAAGGCAGTTGTATCTGGCATTAATTTGACCCACTGTCATTACAAGCATTTTGCTTCTCTAACTGTACTTGAGAAAATGTGGGATCAGACCCAGGTAAATTTTTAGGTCCTAAAAAGGAAAAACAACCTATATCAGAAAAGCATGAGAAAGCATTTTGTGAGGGTCCATAGTGACCCTGGAGGTAGCTGTGGTAGCAGAGTACTTAATGATATTCAGCACTCTAGGTGAAAGTAAAGCTGTCATTTAAAAGTACATAACTATCTGTGCAGCTGAAGTAAGAAAAGATCACTTAGGGTGATTCTGCTTCCACTTTTGCCTCACGTTCCATCAATGTTAACAAAACTATGATGCCAACATTTGACTTATTTCTCTTGGAATAAACTCAAAACTGAGAGGAGGCTTCCCTCCTGATGTTGCTTTCTTTTTTTGTTGTGAGTGAAAAGGCAAGGAAGGAGTAAGGCTTTGTCCTTAGTTGTTTTGTCTCTCCCTGGTTTTAGGAGGAGAAAGGGAAAAATGTTTAGAGAAGGAAAAATTTGTTTTCTCAGCAAAATGAAATTAAAATCTTTGGGGTTTAACTTATGCTTATAAATGCCTCATATAAAACACTGACTCTTTAAAATATGTATGCAGGTTAACATTTGGAGAGGGGAGAAATGTTGTTCTCTTTTTTCTAATTTAAAGAAAAAGGTACAGGAAGGCTAAACAATGTTCTCAAGGTCACCCACCCTCTCGATGACAATGCCAGAGTCTCTCACACCATTCTCTGCACTCTAAACCTCGGGTAGTATGACATAAGGCATGTACAGATTTGATCAGGGTGGTTTTGAATTATTTTCCTTCTGTGGGAATTCTCCGTAATCACCTTAATCACTTTAATAGATACAATTTTCTTGTTCCTCTGAATGTATGTATTGCTCACTCCGTGGAAGTTAATCAACAGGTTCGGATTTTATTAGTAATATAATTTAACAACCCAGCTTTTATGAAAAAGCAACATTTAGGTTCATTGTTCTGTAGATTTCACAACTTCCCAGTTTCTCTCTTTCTGGCTGAAAGGAAGCTTTGATCATAAAACAAAAAGCAAGGAACCATGTGAAAACCTTCCTCCGCTTCCTTCTCTGCTGATAGTTACTGCTGAGGGTAGGTAAATCCCATCTAACCAAACGAGACGTAGAAGCAGTTTAGCTCAAGCCTGCGTTTTATGTCAAAGCACAGTATAGAGACAACTATTTTTTTCCTTTGTTTGAATGGAGAGCAAAAGAAGAAAGAGCTGCTGGTATTCAGGAAGCCTCAGTACAAAGCTGTGGCCAATATTGCAACCTATAATTCTGCAGCAATTTGTTCCAACGCAGCATCAGATGGCCCGATACTGTTTGGTGAAGGGGGAAAGCATTTCTAGAAAGTAGAGCATAGTAACTCCTCGGTTTGGGGAAGGTGAGCCAAATTCAGGCATGTGTCATTCTCCAGCATCCAGCTTCTTGAGTGAGTGCTGATGCATAATGACAACTCTGAGATAATTAACTGCCCCTGAAAGGTTCACTGTAATGAGCTGCTACCAAATCTCTGTGCCACTGCTGCCACTTTTGCATGGAAGAAGGGAGGGCAGTGTGGAGAGCAAACTCCAAAACTGTGCTAATTTCTGCCCACAGGCTCAGATTTTCTTCCTGCTCCCTTACAGGCATCCAATGCTACGTGAATTAGGTAAGCTTCTGAGCTGCTGTAGTTCGCATCTCTTCCTATAAGATTCTCTGTGACTGAAAACGTTTTGTAGTGATCTGTATGTACTCTCACTCTCTTGCAGCCGAGGTTCTGGCTTATATTGTTCAACATACAGCTTTTTCCAAATTCTCCCTTCCCTGACTCACGTAACCTGGAGCACAAACAACATTACCCTGAGAACTGCTAGAGCAGTGATGTGTGACCAGCTACAGCATATAGAGGCTGACATTAATGTTGATAGGGCATTAAGTTTATCTACTATAAAAGCTATTTCCCTAGCAAAGGCTGTCTGTTGAGATAACACCTGTGTTTTGCTTGCTGGAAGAAAGACTTACGTTGATGTAGGAGTCCTCTTACAGTACTAATATGTTACAGAGAAATTCTTTGAAGGTAAGGCTTTAGAGGGAATCCATTGTTTATATAGCTGGGGTAGGCACCTTTGTGCGAAGAAATTAATCTCCATCTGCCTTGTTGGAAAGTTCTTCTTGAAGCTGTCAAGATTTATCCACTGACACTGTGATTCCACTTCTCAAGAAAGGACATTAGAGGAAACAGTTTGTGAGAAAACTGCCGTTGCCATAGCTTCTGATGGCTTGAGCATGCTTTATTTCCCATGGCTAGAGCGGCATAGAAGGCATTCAGTACCAGGATCTCCACAGAAAATTTTAGTTTGTTTTTTTTGTGGTTGTTTTGTGGTTTTGGGTTTTTTTTTAAGTAGATGCCTGAAGTGTGCTCTTAAATCTTCATAAAGGTACTTACGAAGTGGTTTAAAAAACTCTACAGTTCAGCAGTTCCTGATGAAGTCAGTGAGAATGACCCATGATCATTGCAGATGTAGCCTTAAGAGTCTCTTCACTGAGAAGAAAGCGTTGGTGAGCAGGACTGATAGCAGCTGAAACCCCAAGGATGTTTTAGTGTGGTATAAAGACTAGTCAGGAGGGTGGCTGTGGTGTTCGGTAACAGTAGCTGAGGGACATGGAGCACGTGTTTGGAGTTAGAAACAACTGTTGTGGGTGAGAATTAGTTGTTACAGTAATGCCAGCTGAGATCAAAGCCACAGGTGTCTGGCGTGGTATATACACAAATTAAAAGTATGTGTATGTACTCCCTTTTTATAGGAAACCAAAGCTAGTATAAATGGGTTCAGCTGCCTAAACACATTCATCTAATGTCAGTTTAGAAAATTCACGGTACCCAAGATCTTCACTGCGGATGGACAGATCAAGTATAGCAGCTGGGAGTTGTGTTCTTGTGGAGAGAGAGTTGGAAGGGCATAGCCCAGGTGAGATGTCAAAAGTGCCATCCAGTGCCTCAGAAGAGGCAACAGAGTGTGGTTAGTACAAATACATAGGAGAACTTCAGTGCAGCTAGAACCTTCAATATGGATCTTGTGAGCTGAATGTCTTAGAAGTGTTCTGGGTAGATAGAGGAATGTGATCAGACCAGCAGTCACAGGAATTGCTCTGATATGAGCCTTTCCCCCCTCAGTTTAAGTGTGTATTCATTGTGACCTATCTACTTACCTCTTTTTCTTCCCTTGTGTACCTTATAACTTTAAGATTTAATATGCAGGAAGGTAAATACTGAGTCTCAGACCTTGTACTCCTTGGCCCAGACCAAGAGCTCGGTGTGGGAAGGGCTCAAACTTGGAAGCCTCTAAGAGACCAGGACAGGCTGAGCGAGGCAGGAGGTGCATTAGCAGAGCTCTTCCAGGCAAGCTGTAATATCCTCCACCTTCCCCACCCCTGACTGGAAGGTAGCCCAAGTAGTCCATTGCTTTCTTAAATGGGTTCACATGCAAACACTCAAGAAGGCAAAGGTAATAGTATTTTGTTTTAAATGCAAGCAGGGTTAGAAAGCTGCCCCTGCTGTTGTGAAGGCTGTGTAGTGGAGCAGCACAACGAGCTGTAGATGAGAGGGTGTCTTGCAGCGCTCTGATGTTTCTGTGGCAGACCATGGAGACGAGGAGTCTGGATGACATTACACAGCTGGACTAGTATATATGTTACCGAATTGATAGCCAGTGGTGGTGCTCCTGGGAAGAACTGACATTGTGAATGGCACACAGCCCTTTTCAGCACTTTTTTTTTTTTTCCTTTTCCTTTTTTTTTCTTTTTTCCCCCCCCTCCCCAAGCCTGGAAAGTTTGCAGTAGGACCCCTCGCTCTGTGCCCACTCACCTCTGCTTATTGGTTAAGAAACTTCCCATCCACTCCAGTACAGTCTGCTAACAGGATAAAAATCTCTGATTTCTGCTCCTTGGAAGAAAAGCAGGTCTCTCCTTCCCAGTTATCTCATAAACAACATCAAGCCTGGAGAGGTGGCGGGGGAAGAAAAATGTTTCCAACTGGGGAACCAAGCTGAAAATAGCTGTGGCACTGAGTCTGCTTGCTGATTACAGCAGCTCTTCAGTTAGCAGGATTGTAGAGATAAGTCAACAGATTAGAGAATTGGCCTTTCAGATCCTGAGGCCTATATTGAAATTCAGTTTTAGGGCCCATGAATGTTCGTAGTGCTGCTCACATCCTCATTCCCTTTTACAAAGTTCACAAACCACAGAATCTCACATCTCCTTGACCACTCGAGGAAGGACACGTCCCTTTAAGTGGTTTTGTGGTGGTTCCAAGGATAGGTAACACACGGGGGTCACCGGAGATCAGGATAAATATGTTACCAATGACATTAAAATCTGTAGGCTGAAGCAGCAGAAGCGTTGAGCATCAGAACAAAACTGCAGTGGCAGAACTGCACGGATCCTCACAGATGTGCAGATCAAACTGTAAGTGTATTACGTAGCTGTTTGAAGACCCACGAGCAGAATAACAGGGCTATGCCAGGTCACGAATGACTTGCTTTAACACAGCTGTGTGAGGGAAGCTTGCATAACACCTGCCCACACTAAGCTGAGCTCAAGCTGTTGTTATCAGACCCTCATTCTCCTGTGTGCTGGAAGTATTTGCAAACTAGAAATCTATTATTTCAAGGCCACTGTAAAATGCCTGTTTCATTTGCTGGGGGTAATTGACCTATTCTCAATGCCCTGCTCAAAAGGTATAAAAGCTTTAATTGCAGGTTTGACAAGCTGACTTTAAGGGCAAAACTCTTTAACTTCAATTCTTTGCTTTTTTCTTGGCTGTGCAGTAACACCCAGCCTGCCCAGCTAGCATGTCTCATGCTTCTGAGTCATACGATATTGTGATTATAGTGTCTAGTATCAGACTAGTCATTATGTTAGCTAGCAAAAGTGTTTGAAAGAACACCACACGCAGAAGCAGCACACAAAATCACAAGCATTTTATTTACTAGGCACAGAAGAAATGTAGCAGACTAGAGCTTCAAAACAGAATTTTATGCATGTTTCAGGAGAAGCGAGTTCCATTTCGGATCATGAAGCTGAATTGAAGCTGTTCAGTGTGATCCATGAATGCAATGACAGCTGAC
>WTSP01014344.1:0-62356 GCA_025331215.1 Actenoides lindsayi | reverse complement strand
ACTTTCTGGAAGTTGTGTTCCCGTTTCTTCTACCTCCAAGGACAAGCAGATAAAAGCAGCAAGAGTCACAGAAACATCAGTGATATCCACGGAAGATTTTGGTGCTTTGAGAAACCCCTGGCACAAAGGTTGCCAAGAGCCCAGCACTGGCAGCAGGGTGGAAAGACCTGACTGTGCTGAGGGGCAGGAGTTCCTGATTGTCCCCTCTGCTCGTCCCAAAAGGTCAGAGAGGGGGGCATGTGCGAGGAGGCTCCTCTGGGGCACACGGAGGTGCTTTATCACTATGCCATCTTTCAAAACTGCTGCCTTCCCCCTGATAAATCCTCCTGGCTTTGTCCTTGTGCTCAGCAAAGGGCTTTTCACATTGCCTGCACAGTTAATTTTATCTCCGTCACTGGCCTCCTCATTTCTCTTCCCACACAAAGCGAGCAGGCTGACAGCAGAAGCTGATCAGGAGGCGAGCCAGCAGCAGCGTGTGCCCGCGGCCTGTAGCGTGCACACAGAGACCGCCTGAGCTGTGTCAGAGCACCTCCAATCACTGCAGGGAAGGGGTTTTGATGCCCAGACAGATACCTGAGACAAGACAGCACTTATATACTTCATTATCTGCCAGAGAGAGATGGAAAGTGGGTGATAAAGAAAAGAGGTGGAGTGGGAAGCATTCTGTTGATGCTGGTAGTGAAGAGGTGAGCACAGAGGCTCCTGGGTGGCTTCAGGAAAACCACCATTGCAGGTCCTGGCTCTCTGAGAGGGGCAAGACTTGTGTCTCCTCAACCCAGCGGCAGCTGTGGAAGGGACTCAGAAGGTTGATAAGCACAAGTAATTGTACAGCTGGGGCAACACAGTTACTTTGTTTACCAAAGTGAGTGAAGTCAGTTAATATGGAGGCCCAGCCCAATCCAGTCTGCCAGGACAAAAAAAATAGTGGGGACTGGGAGGGGGCCTGTTGCCCTGGCCTGCAGGCTATGGACATGGTGTCTGCTTCTTGCTGTGTTGGTGTAAAAGGTTTATCCATCAGTTTTGTCTCCTCAGTGCTTAGCCACTGTCCTTACTGAAGGAGAAGGGGTCTTTCCATCGTAACATGAGGTCAACCTATGGATGGGCCTGGGCACTTTGCTCTATCCCAGTTTCTCGAAGTCTGCTAGATCCACATCAGTGCCCTGTGGTTTGATGAAGTCTGTATTGCAAGACAGCCACCCCCATGAGTCACAGACTTACTGATGTGATGCTGGGCCAGCAGCGAACCCGGGTGTCTCCAGCAAGGGTTCCCATGGGAGAAACCCAGGGATGAGATTCTTGAGCAGGGCCTTTCTTAGCAGATACTCACTGACAGTAATTGTATTCCCTAGAGGGAACTGGGCTGACTCAGGCTCAAAATTTTAATACAACATTTGGGATGGGCAGTGTTTCTGCTCTGAGTCACACTAAGCCATTCCTCTTTACAACTGGAAAGATGCTACTGCGGCATTTCAGCTGAACGCTGTGGTGCAGAAGATTTCATGCCGTTGTCATGTGGCCTTTATGGAGGTCACTTTGTTCTCAGGAGGATCAAAGTTCCTTCACTGCTGCAGCCATTCCCAGGGCATGCTCCGGGAGTGAAGTTTTGCACAGGAAATGCTCCAAGCAATCACTGAGTGATTGCAAGAAAATATGTAATTGGAGCTTAACACTCAAAAGTGTCAGGAGCCAATATCACCACCCTCCCAAGTCACGCTTGCATTTAAGGATCCCAAGGAGGCCCTTGTTGTCCTTAGTATGAAGACTGAGCCTCTCTTTCTGTCTCTGAAGACAGCAGCTGCTCTAGGATGCTAGCAGAGAAACCGCTGCGGAGCTCAGCCGTTCAGGAGGACCCCAGCAGGCTGCCTGAAACTCTGGCCAACAATAATATTACAGTACAATATAGTGAGTTTGTTTTTCACAAGGTTCTCCTGGCTTCCATGGGCTGGGCGCATGATTCAAAATTAATGGAATGCAATAATTAATTTCACTTGTCAAGCCAGCATTACCCTATCTTCTGTGCTGAAAGTGGTGTTGCATCACAGCGGGTCTGGGTTTAGGGTGGAATCCTGGAGGAAATTGTACATGGAGAAGTCATGAACAGGCCTAACCTGTGACTGGATACAGCATATCTAAGAGGGTTGCTTTTACATGGGATATTTTCCTTTTAATTAAATGTAAGCATGCCTAAGAAAATAGAACTTGAGTTCAGGGGTTTTGCATGGAAAACCAAATGACTGGGCCACATGTCATGTTCACAGAGGGAAGAAGCTGTGTGAGAGACTTCTTTATTCAGGGTGTAGAGATTAGATGTTTTCCCATGTTTATTTTGATAAATCCTTAAAGTGCAAATACCCAAAGGATAAAAGCAAATAGTCTTCCTCCTTCAATAACACCTAAACTGAACCACTGGTAGTACTGCAGGGTGACCTCAGATCTGTGGGGAGCATGGCTTGGTGCTGGGTAAGCAAAGGGGTAATGCAAACCATGGGTCCACTCTCCTGCAGCTACGTTTCCTTGCTCTCCTTCTTGCAAACCCTAGTTGGCTCTCCATGTAAAGGTCTTGGCCTCAGACGTGAGCTGGACACCTGAGCTCACAAAAGACCAAAGACTTAATACCTGGGTCTCGGTGACTGTACTGCAGATTTCCCAGCCAGGATGAAGAGAAGCACCTGTAACATGGTGCTGAGCCACTGCCTCCAAGGAAGTATCACTTTCCTCTGTGTAGCAGCAGGTAGAGGCTGGAAGGGTTGGAGTTGTATGAGCCCCTACTGCAATTACTGGTGTTGCTGGATGAATGTTTTCCTTAGTGCTGTGTGAAGCTGTATCTGTGGGAGAACAGAAAAAAAGCAACTCAGACCTCCACAGAAACCACTTAAGACATGAGATGCAGGGAAAGATTAATGATAGGAATGAATATAGTGCAGTTTCTCAGACTGAGAACATGGCTTGGTTCAGCTGCACTAAAATGCAGGCTCAGATGTGTACTCGAGTGCTCTGGAAACCCATCTTCTGCACAGTGAGTTCACAGCACACAAGTGAGTTCTCTCTCTGCAGCCTGTGCACACCAGTGCCGGAGAGCATGTAACGCATGGGCTGCTGTTACTTGCACACTTTCCTCCTGCTTTCGGGACACGTTTAGTCTTTTCTTTTGGACAAATCCATCCTTCACTCCTAGTATTGAAAATTATATTTCTGACCAACTTGGTTTTGCCCTCTTTTTATCACTGAAAATGGTTTGCTTCAGGATCATGAAACCCGTGAAAAGTTATTTTCTTTGAAGGAAACAATCTCACACCAGTGAGCTTTCTGCGTGAATAATTGTTTGCATCCCTCCAAGTCAAGTCTGTAGGCTTTGGCAAACCATAAGAGTCACTGAGAAGGAGAACAGGGTGATCTCTGGTGTCCTGGAAATCCCAGGAAACACCACTTCACTGCAAGTTCTGGCTTGTATTTGATCATTTTGGTGGTGGAATACAGGAACAGGTTGCCCAGGGAGGTGGTGGAGACCCCATCCCTGGAGACATTCAAGGTCAGGCTTGATGAGGCACTGAGCAACCTGATCTAGTTGAGGATGTCTCTGCTTACTGCAGGGGGGTTGGACTAGGTGACCTTTAGAGGTCCCTTCCAACCCAAGGCATTCCATGATACTATGATTTTTAAATTATTTCTTTTTTAATAAAAGATTTATAATATCTGGTCCAAATCAACCTCATCAAAGAGAATTGCTTTACAAGAAATTGCTTTATTCTCTGTCACTCTGGGAAAAATATGTTCATCAGTATATTTGGTCCAACATAAACTTAACTTACAGAACTGGTTGTATAAAGTTGCACAATTGCTGACTTTCTGCTTGGTTTTTATGAATTTCCTGTTGTTTAACCACCCATGCTTTAGTGTGGCATGTAACTCCTTCCAGGGAAAGGCTGTGATCTGCTTTATTTAAATCTCTGCATACCTAGGGAATTCAACTTCTTTCAGATAATTTATCAAACAAACGTGGAGGGTATTTTATCATCCTTTTAAATTTTGTGCTAATTTTGACCCCAATTTAAGATTACAGACATTGAGATTCACCCTCTATGGACCTTAAAATTCCAGGCTCATGAAAACCATTTGATCTCTAGGAACTGATTCAGTCCTTGAAAGGCTAGCACGCGCCATGGGGTCATATTTATTTTATGAGATGATTTTTTCCTAGTGAGATCAGTTAATGGAGCAGCCAGTGTTGCAAACTGTGGAATAAATTTCCAATATTATACCGCAATACCCAGAAAAGATCTCACCTGCCATTTAGTAGTCAGGAATAGGTGCATTTTAATAGCTTGCATTTTACATATCTCTGGTTTCATAACTCCCCTGCCCTACTCTATCTCATATATATATATATATAAAATGGTTTCCTGCTTTCTTACTGAACGCTGGGGAATTAAAAGTCAACTCTGCTTCCTTCAGTTGCTGAAAGATTGCTTTCAGGTGCTATAGGAGTTCTTCCCAGGCTTTACTATAAATCAAGACAGCATCCACACAGGCCACTGCATACCCCAAGTGTTTGCAGAGCAGCAGGCCAGTTACTTGAAAGATACTAAGGAGTAACCCACACAAACCACAGCTTTATGCTGAAAAAAATCCAGTAAGTACTGAAAATCTTATTGTGGTCTTGGAAGATTCTGCTTTAGGTGTTGCCAATATCTGTTACAGAAATCCAGAAATCTGTTTTTTAACTTGGCCCTAACATCAGCTGGTACCCAAGGCATACACACAGCTTGCTGGAATGAGTTTTTAGCTTTGGTGATGAAGCACTAAAAGATTTAGTGCCAACCTCCCCGTGGTCATCAGATCAAGATCTCCTCCTGAAATTTTGCCTTCTCTCACCAGCACTCCCTCATTTCCAGCCTAGCTGTCCTGTCTCTGAACAGACAACAATTTCAGGAAAATGAGCATGACAATTCAGAGGCTAGTGTTAGATACTGGCTGAAGGAGAACTGCTAACAACTGTGCATTGGATCCATATTGCACTTAAATCCACTGGAAACCTTCACTGTGTTCACCAGCAGCATGAGGAGCACCCTTCAGCCACCCCACTCAGGCAGGACACCCCGGCTTTTACCTGAAGAGGAAAGCCCTCTCTGTCCTGAATGCAGGCAGAGCCAAACACTGCTCTTGTTCACGTATTTCTCACTAATTTGAGGTTCCAAAAATGGTATTTTTCCTCCAGGAAAGTTTGAAAATGGTGCGACACTCCCAGGAGAGTGATGTGTGTGCATGCTGAGGTGGTGAGGAGGGAATGGGGGAGTGTGGACATTCACACTGTCTAATTTTAGATGTCTAATTTAATTAAGATCTGGCCTGGTTACATAGTCAAAGACACTTGCCTTCCAACAAGGGTTACTCAGAGCTCCTAAATTAGGAGCCTGCAGCTCGCTGTGAGCTGGGCAGGCAGCGTGAGCCTGGAGTCAGACACTGTTTGTACATCCTAGACGTGTTAGTTCTTTTGACTCTCTCTCCACTGTGGCATATTGAAATACGCCCTTCCCATTTTGTCTCAAAAAAAAGGCTTCATTGGCTTAGCCTTATGCCCCACTTTAACCTCTCCTTCCCATTTTTTATTCGTGAAGAGTCAGCCCTGATTAAAACCAGCCCCATCTTTTACACTGTGCGATGGCCGTTGCTTCCTCTCCATGGATTTCTTCCACAGCATTCAGAGTTTCCTCAGCTCGGCACGTAGGAAGCCAGCACGCAGAGCAAGCCAAGGAACGAGATTTTCTTTGTAGCTTTACTTTAGTTTTCCTTCTGTTTGATTTCCAGGACAGACATTTTATGTTGCCTGGCTTTTAATATTTAAAAACATAATCAGGGCCTGTCTTGCTCGGCCGGGGTGCCAGGCAGCCCAGCCAGGCATTCAGTGGTCCTGCACCACTGTTAGTCCTTTTAGCAAAAGTTTCTTTGTCCTTCACCTTGCTTCCCCTTCCCTCTCCCATGCAAAGTGATTGTGGATGAACTGATACTCATTTTCTTTATTACTTCAATCAGAAAAAGTATTTGCTCAAATTCTGGGCACTGTAATGCCAGAGGTTAAAATGACCAAAACAAAAGTGCCTTTCCAGTCCCTCAGCTATTTACCAGTAATTATAAAAATCCCCCACACTCTCCCATTGCTTTTGTGGAGCTGGAATTAGATGGAAGGTGTCCCAGGCTCAGCACTGCGCTTCTCATGGCCAGCACCTTGACCCCAGAACAAGAACCAAATTAAACCATGTTGACCAACTCATTATTTTCAGTTGACTCTACATTCTTGTGGTCTCTTAAACCAGCATGTGCATGGAGAGTGGGTTTGTCAGATACAGAAACAATGAAACATCTGACTCTTGACTCCACTGTTCATAGCACTGAAAAAGTTCTCTCTTCAGCCGTGGCTGAGTCTAAAGAGGTAGGAGTCGTACACTGGGTATAGTGTACTGGCAAGAGCTTCCTGATGCTTTGAGCAATTCCTTTTAAAATTATGCATAGGAAACCCAGGCTGTAGCCCTAAGTCATGCCAAAACAATCTCCCCCTTCTAGATTTATAAAGTTTGCCCAGCTTTCTACCACTGCCACCCAGGTGGTACTTCACCCTACTACAGAAAAACACCTATAATTTTATTTCTTTGAAAAACATGTGAAAGTTTTGGCTCAAAGGCTGGGTGGGAAAAAAGTACATTTCTTAGTGGTTTATTGCCCTTAGGAAAACATACTTCAGTTATGAAGTATTCCCCCCTGAAAACTTACTTGACATTTTGTCGAGAAAATAGTAACATTTCTAAAAAGTTAGCCAAACTACTTAATATCAGATCTGTAAAGTAAAGACCTATAGAAATGTCAGTGTGTGGATGAGGCTGGTGACCTGCACTGGTTTTATCCCACGTTTATGAGCGTGCATTTCTGCTAAGGGACCCATCCTGTGAAGATTTACCCACAGTAGCAGGAGTTGCTCCTGTAAGACAAGCCATGTGGGTGCTTCCCTGCAGAAACACCGTTGCTGTCTTGCCAAGGGGCTGTTTCCCAGTCTGCAACAAGGCTGGAGGGTGGGAGGCAAAGGCAAGAGAAGTTTGGGCATCATGGTGAAGCTACCAAAGGGCTGTACTGGGTCCCTCAAAGTCCAGTCTCTGGATCCTTTTCAGTGGGCAGACCTGAGTGCAGAACACCTTTTCTCTTTACCTTGGGAGCCACAAACCACTCCAAATCCTCTCTCCTTCCCCATGTCAGGCTCCCAGACACGTGTCATAAGCAACTCAAAATGGGGACAATGACAAACTTCTGTCGGTGTTCACTTGTGTTTTAAAGAAATAAGCCTATCTTGGCTCCAATGAGATAATTAATTAGTATCTGTCTGTCTGTCTATCCGTCATCCCTCTCTTCACCTTGAGTGGAATTCTGGCTATGCTGAAACCAATGGCAGTTTTTCCTGTTCACGTATATGGGAACAGAATTTCACTCCTTACCTCTCTGCTTTCCAGTCTCAGAGCAAAGACACAGCGGAAACCTGTCTCACCACTTCAGGTACAGCTCAGGTGCCCCCGATGTTTGTTCGTAGCCACGGTGCCACCATGCACATCCAAACTTCGCAGTTGCTCTCGTCGTTCAGGAGCAGGAGAGTTAAATGCATCTGAATGAATTCAAACTGCAAGAAAGTTCAGACCCATGCTGGGATGTGAACTTTGTGTCTTGAGCCCATTTCTAGTTTCGCTGTAAACAATTTCAAAATGTGATTAGATTTTAGGGGAAACTTGTAATAGAGCTGTAATAAGATATGATGTAATAGGTAATAATAATAATATATAGCAGCTGTTAAGTAAAGCTTTTTCTGCATTTATCCCAGAAGGATACAAGGAGTCAGCTGCAACTTCATATTTTGAAAGAGGGAATATTAAACACTAGGACCATGATGCAATTACGTTACTGTGAACGCGAACAGGAAAGCCCAAAGTGTGAGAGTTAAGACCAGCAGAAGATGCACACAAACAGCTGCTCTGACGTAAATTCCCTCAAGTTTGGGTCTTTTTCTTTTTTTATGTAACTCGGAGTTAATACGCTGGACTTGCAAGTATTGCTTTCCATACTTTCTGGGCTGCTGAGAACAGTGGGGTTTTTGCTCTTGCTTTCCACCATGGCCTGAACAGTCCCGCAGAGTGTGCCTAAAGAGATTAATACGAGGTGTCTCTCCTAACGCTTGTCTGAAGCAGCGTCGCTCAGCTTCAAGCAACACCCTATCCTCAGTTCATGCCTTTGAGAGAAAAGAAACACAAAGTTAAGGGGAGTTAGGAGTGGAACATCAACTTCAAAACGGAATTTCCTGGCGTTTTTCGCAGCATGCCATAACTTAAGTGCTAACTAATATTGCTCCGTGTATTTAATCTCCATGTGTTGAAGGAAAAAGATCTTTCATGGAAAGACTAGCACAGATAAACCTATATTTAGCCTTCTATAAACACCTCCTAGGGTCACGTTTCTTAAAGACAGAGGACGAAGATTGCCCAGAGAAAGTGTATGAACACAAGCACACTTATATTTGACTCAAAAAATGAGCATTTTTGTGCATGATAAACAAAGCCTGTTATAAATTAGGCAATGTATTAAAATAAAACTTTTAATCATTGGCCATAACAAGAAATTATGCAACTAAGGAGAAGGGGAAGCACACTTTTGGGTCATTAACCCAGCAGAAGGTTCCCAGGGTGAAGTTGCTGAGCACCAACATCAAGCAGACAGAGGGATTGCTTCTGCTGGACATAGCTCTTCTTCTCCACCTGCCCTTGGCAGAGAGCTGTGCCAAACCCCTGTCTGCCCTGGGTTCTGCCAACCTATTTCTGACATCAGCTTTGCTTTCCACGTGACTCATTTGGCTTCTGCAGCCCAGGAGAGAGCTCTGGGTCCCATCCTTCCTGCTGGTGATAGGGGCAGTAGGGACCTCTTGGTACGATGAGGACCTCCCTTCAGCATCTGCGGACGCAATGAAACGGTGAGGATTTTTCCTTCCAACCTTAAGGAAATGCCGGGATACTCGTGGTGTCAGTGGTAGAGAAGAGAAACAGAACTGAGTGTCCCATTACACTGGCTTTCAGCTGTATTTGGGAACAACCATTACGTGACAGGCACTGCCTACTGCCTGCTGTAAGTAATCCAGGCCTGATCCAAAGCCCCAAACCATCTGTCCTGCCAACAAAAGCATGTTAAATAACTTACCAGAAAGTACATTAAAACAGTCTCCTGTCCTTGGTGTTATTTTGGTATCTTGCTGCCTGTGCAATGTTACCACATTGTGCTTGCTGCTCAACTGTATTTTTAACATAATAAAACTAAAAAAAGTCATCCTTTCACCTGAATCTCAGAAGTTGATCCATTTTTAGTGTTTGAAGATGTCCTGAATGCAAAGTGGGATTTGATTTTTCTGTAGATTTTGTTCTAAAGTTGAGTGGAATTTTCAGTAAGATTTGCAGTCCTTTTTTACTGTCTTTTAAGAACTGAAGGTCTTTGTGT
Source organism: Actenoides lindsayi (assembly GCA_025331215.1). Lineage (NCBI taxonomy): Eukaryota > Metazoa > Chordata > Aves > Coraciiformes > Alcedinidae > Actenoides > Actenoides lindsayi. The sequence continues at coordinate 52,843 of WTSP01014344.1, read as the reverse complement.
CATGTTACTTTGCCAGCCTTGGGAAGAAAAAACAGGTATTGGTGAGTGTGCTGGTGAATCCAGAAGAATTTGAGAGTGATTAACTTCAAACAAAGAAGCGAGGCTGTTTTAATGATGAGATTGTTATCGGAGTTGAATGCATTTAAATGTGTATTTTACAGTCCACTGGTCAAGTCATAAAAGTACTATAAACCTTAAAAGAAAGACTGGAGCTTAATAGGTCAGAGATCAGCCACAGAATTTTATGGGTCAGGAAACAGTAGGGGTTTATTCTTTCCAAGGTACCCTGCAAGACAAGGTGGATAGAGGTCAGGTTGTTGCACACTGTTTGGGGATGGCTTTCCAGCAGTCACCTTACAGGTGCTGTAAGGGAGGGAGGGAGAGCACGTCACAAAATCCGGGCTGTCCTAGCAAAGCAAACAGCGATGCTAAGCGGTGTCACCAGCAAACATCTGGTGTCATTTCCTCCCAGCAACACAACACTTTGGTGGTGTTGGCTCTGTGGCATTTTGCCCTTTGAAACACCGCAGTGGTAGCACCCGGGGCAGTGCGGAGACAACACCACACCAATGCCTCTGCCTCTGCCTGGGCTCTGTGCAGATCTAACTGAGCACGATTCCCATCTGCAGCAGAATGGCTGCATTTTCCCTTCTGAAACAGGGAATGTTGTTCTCCTGTGATTGTTGTATTTATTTTATGAGTTGTACTAGGAATGTTGTGTGGCACTCTCTTGGCTGCTCTCTCCTATGATTTACAGTAGTTATAAACATTCCAAAGTATACATGTAAGTTAAATGATACATTAATATTATAAAGTTACAATTCTGGTATAAATGTGTCATCAGTTTGAAAATTCAGCTTTTCCTTTGCCCAGCTTTGTGATTAGGCTGACTGGAATCAGCTCGATGCAAAAGCACCACAGACGTGAATTCAGTGTGCCTGTGTGTCCCCAAAGTAACGTGCTGGGAAGACAAGAAAAAAAGGATATTCTGCCAAGCTGAAACAGTTCAGAATATTTAACCACTTACATTCATTTTTATCATATTCTTCAATAAATAGAGTAAGGGGGGAAAAAGTAATTGAAGCTCATGCCCGTGACAGAAAGACAAATTAGACTCTCGCAATACCCTCCAAGGTCCAGCTCTTCCCATGGGTTCATGCCATTGACCTTGTTTCTCCAGTGCCAGAAACCACAGAGCCAGAGTCACAGCTTGGAAGGGTATGTCTGCACCCACAGCCCTGCCAGGCCCGGCCACACGCTGCCACAGCTCCAACTTGGTCGGATCCAAGCCAGGTCCACCAGCCAACGCCTGGTCCTTGCTGGCCTCTGTGCCGAGTGCCGCTGGGACGCTCGTCCGGACCTGCTCTCCTGCTTCTCCCCTGCCGGTCGGGGCAGTGCAGCCCTGTTGCTTGCAGCAGCAATGCCACCACTGGGCTTCCCTTCCCCACTTATCCCCCGTTTTCACTTTAAGAGAAGAAGCATTAACGTCTGCTAGGAGGAATGACCCAGACTAGGATTTTCACAGGAGGATTTTCACAAAATTCAGAGACATCCACATCTCCTGTATTTGCAGAATGACTGCTGCAGCAGCAGTGAAATGGCAAAATCAGATGATTAGTTGAAGATCACTCAGGAAATCAGTATCAGTGGGAGGAATGAAACGTAATACTTAAGATCTATCCACACAGACATTAACAGTAACATACAGAAACTCAGCTGGCAGGTATTCTGTAAAATAAAATCTGGCTATGCTAGTAAGAGTAAGAATAACCACTTACATAATGAATACAATAGAATAAATTAAGATGAAAGAGACTATCAAGGTAAAAGGAGATTTGTGGCATTAAGAAATCACGGGATCAGTCTTAAAGTCAGGTGGAGCGAGGTTATCTGGAAGGAGATGAAGTGACTGGCTGTATTTGTTATCTCCACCCAGCTATGTACCACTAATCTGAAGAACCCCTAGGAATGCTCCTTTTCAGAATAAAATATATTAATGAACTATTTAATAAAAGTAGGTGACCTAATTATTTAGACTCACATTTCAGTTCTGCATCAGCCTGATTAAGGTGACTAGTTCAGCTGCTTCACAGGAAGCGTAGAATGTCCCTAAATCCCTGCAAATGTCACCTGCCTTGTCTTAATAGTCAATTCTTCATCAGCCATGCCATAAGAAAGTTTTTCTTCTTTGTAAGAAATTTATGAGAAAATAGCTTAGCATTCAGAAGTATGGCTCTTGAGAAACATTTCTGCCTCCTGCCAGACCCAGCGAAGAGAACTGGATGAGCTATCAGATCAAACAAGCCTACCGCAGAGCAGCTTCGCTTCTCATTGTTGCAATATGAAAATATTTTATGATGTCTCATAACTCATGCATGAGGCTCTGATAATGGTCACGTCAGCCCCCACATTTCACACTGCGTTTAAAAATACAGCTTGTTTATCTACCACATGGACTGCAGCCTGCGATCAGATTTACATGTGCAAACACTCAGCACCCGCACGCAGCCTCAGAGGCTGTCTCGTGAAAAGCCCCCTGACACCATGCAAAATTGTCACTCACCTCATGGCAATTAATGCTTTAGAGTTACACTTTCTTTTCTCTCTGGGTTTGGAGACAAACTGAGTTAAATCCATATTCAGTGTCCTTTCAGGAAATGCACTTAAGATGTTTTGCAGATCCCTCTCACCCCGTATCCTCTGCGATCTGTGGGTGAACAGAGTAGGGGAGTGCTGGATGGGGCAGAGCCACAGTGTGTCTGTCTTAGGATTCCTCTTCATTTTAGTGTGTTTTGGTGCATATAACATTTTACTGCCAGTCCAAATCTTAGAGGCAATTGTGAGAGAGTCTGCTCTCAGCAGTAAAAAAATGGCCCTGCAGCCCCTACGATTATGCTGAAAAGCTCCAATATGCAACTGAGATGAAACTTTGGGTCTTAAGGCAAATGCAATGAACCTCAAGCATGCATTTAAACATACAAGCAGATAAAAATAAAACAACATAATGAGTTCTAAGCCAATCTCACAATTATGCTGCCTGAGTCACAAAATTAAATTGCTTGGAGTTGGCAGTAACGTATGAACTTTATTTGGGTCTGTGCTCTCTCTATTACATTACTCTATTAGCTCCTTAAATAGCAAAATAAAACATGACTTAGCATTCAGCTGTAAAGCCTTTCCTTTTATTGTGTCCTATGCTGCAGTAGTGAAAATAATTTTTGACAATGACAGTAAATGCAAGATATTGCCTGGCTGTGAAAATGAGATGGTGTTTCAGTTAACTCTTTCTTCATTTAGAGTAGTAAATGTCAACCAGAGGCATCAGCCAGTGCTCTAAAGGAGCCTGTTGATGATGTTAAATATTCAAGCGGTGCTTTCCTGCCGTGTTTGTATAGCCATTGGGCAGTTGACAAGTAGTTTTGCAGAGCATAACGGTTGCACTGTATCACACCAGAGGCTAAAGAGAGCCAGACGATGTAATACAGAGGATGGGGGCTTCAAGCAAGCCAGAACATCTTGTTCAGTGTGTGGAGATTGGTGCATTTATCATTTATTCATATGTATTCAAGATCTATAACCTCCTCCCGTGTCCCCATCTGGCCTATTCCCCCAGCGTCCCCGCTCCACGCCATGCCCACGCTGTCTCCAATGCTGCCTTTATCTCCTCGCTTGCCGAGGCTCGCTGCCCGCTGCACAGCATCTCTTTAATCTTCGTAAACCAAATTCCCAGCCAGAACAAACTCTGTGTGCCAGAACGCACTGGGGAGGGATGCAGGGCAAGCGGCAAGAGTCTGCATGGCAGAGGAACCAGCATAGGGGCCTCAGGGGTTAATTTCTGGCTGGGCATCTCCTCTCACAAGGCAGAGCAGGCAACAGAGAACTATTAAAACCCCTTGGAGGTTTTTCCATTGATTATGGCACTGGTCTAACCTGTCTTCTCGGGCTTAAAATCACACAAAACCACTTCAATGTGACCTGTATTTCAGCCCTCAAATGTCTCCTTGTGCAAAATTCCCGGTTAAGGGTTGCTTTTCGAGTGTGATCTCAGGCAGGAGGGCAGGTTGCTCTGCAAAAGCTCAGCCCGGCTGCAGGGAACAACAGGCTTTCATGAAAAGCTCATTCTGACAAAAAATACTGGATATTGCATTTGGAAGCACGTGGGGGGTTATCCACACAAGCCAAGTGTTATGTTTTCCAATTGTCCAATAAAATAGATTTACATAGGAGCAAGGAAGAAATAAGGCATTTTATAAGACTATTCCTAACCTCCATGAACCAAGACATCTTGATTTAAAACTGCTCAGTGCCTGGTAAGAGGAAGTAGTTTAGACTATATGTGAAAAGAGAATAATGGCTCCATCAGGTAGTCTGTCAGCTTGTGTAAATAGGACCAGGTTGGTGTGTAGGAAAGCAGGGTGAATGATCTACTCTCCCAGGAAAGGGCTTCAGTGAGGCATTTAATGAAACTAGAACGGACTTATTGTTCTGTGGGACTCGCACAGCGGTTCCCCTGGGTCTCTTTGAAAATCACAGTCTGAATAGACACAACAGGAGAAATAAAGACCGTATTTACAGGGGAAAAGTTGAGTCCCAAAGCATTTACAAGCTCAGTCTAAGGCCTTTCAGAGGTACAAGGTGAATCCGTATTTCTTAAAACCTAGCACTTTATCTGCAGGAACATCTCCGTGTTCAGTAGAAGCGGCACAAAATGTACCATCTGATGGTGATGCCACACCCGGTGAAAAACCTTACTAAATTTATCTTTCAGGATGTCTCTTTCCTACTATATTTCAGGAAAAACTCCACATTGCCAAAAGACTTCAATGCAGAACAATGTTTTATGAACCTAAAGACCGAGGTCGATTAAAAATCAGGAATAATTCATGGAAAATTAGCAAATATGACACACACAGAGTGAAATCTGCATTAAGAATCACCCCCAACTGGCGAGGGCCAAACCTACAGGACAGCTTCATTGTATCTCCCAGGATTACAGCATCATTTTCTCTGACAACTGTTTCACGATCCAAACCAAGCAGAAACCCTTTCAGTGGCTCTGTTCTGAGGCTGCCTACCGTGCCGGGATCTGTGAAGAAGCTCAAGATAAAAACAAGGAGGACGTTTTTTTTTACTTTGTTCTGCGTGAGGAAGAAATAGGCCTTGAAACAGTGAGAGCTTCCATGTGCCGAGGTGTTGGTTCAGACTCTGTCATTCTTCTGTCCAGATGCACATGTGACTCCTATTAAAGTCAGCTGGAGCTACACATGCCACAGCAGAGCAGCAGAGCAGCAGACCCAGCAGCAGACATTAACACATGACCAGGCACATGTGTTTCCAGACAGTGTCATGCCTCAGGTACGTTTGAAGCACATGTCAGTGCTGAGCTCTTCCCGTGCCTCTGCCATATCTCCAGTGCTCCTCGCTTACTTTGGCTTTTTAACCAAAATCCTGGCCAAAATAGATCAGAGCTTTTCTAGGGCCAGTGAAAAAGCCTGGGAGACCCCATTCACACTATGGAAATTTTTTGGGCTCCTGGACATCATCTTGAGCCCTCTGTGATCCCTTCTCACAAAGGGGAAACCCAGTTGATGAGAGCATAGGAAGCTACTTATACAGACACCGGGTGATCATGGAGGACCAGAAGTAGGGCAGCTGATGGAGAGGACCATCCCCACAGTTTAACAAAGTCTCTGTTGCATTTAGTGGGGTTTGGAGCCATCTCCAACTGATTAAAGGTCCCCAGGGTGCCCCACCCCTGCTGTGAGTGCCAGTGGAGCCACTCACATTCTGGGTCATTGGGCAGCAGGCAGTAGTGGTCACCATGTGAAGAAGAGACATTCTTTGAAAGGCAAGCACAGAGAGGCTCCTTGCAGAAGGACTGTTGAAGGGCGGATGTGGGGGCAGCTGCGTGATACGCAGGACAGAGCCTGGTCCAGGGGCAGGGGAGGGGATGCTGTTGCTCATGAAACATGTGATGGTCATAGGATGTGACCTGGAAAATCGGCAGCAGTGCGTGGAAGGTGTGGCATGGGAAGGTGCTGCAGTCTTCACGCTCTGCTGAGATCAACATATGGATTCAACATCAGTAGATGAAAGGCCACACGCCTGGGGAGGACCAATAAAAATGCAAAATATATTTTGGATGGAAATGTTCATGAGGAAACTAAAGAGGAAACAGACTTGCTGGCAACAGGAGCTGAAAAGCAGTCAAACAGCAGGAGAATATGAGTGGGGTACTGGGTTACAAAGCAGAGATAACTGCTCCCTTTGTCTGGCCACATCAGGAAATCTAATTGGTGTTACCAATTTGCTTTATAAATTAAACTGGGGAAGAGATTCAAAAGGAAAAAAACGCCTTTTGACAGGAGAGATGCTGCTTTTAGGGGGACCTACTCAGCCAAGTGGTTTTAAGCAAGGTAAAAGGCAATCTCCTGATACAGGATGAAACCAGCTGAAGGGCTCTGTGGGGGAGAGGCGCTCTGCCTCTGGAATGGGTACCACTGCTTCCCTCAGGCAGGGCTGCTGCTTTTGCCAAAGAAAATGGTGACAAAATATATTGCCAAAGTGTTGCAAACTTTCCCAGAATGAGATGTGTCTCCTCTAGAGCACAGGGCTGGCTGTGTCTGCAGAGGTGTGCTGACAAGGATGCCTGTACCTCTCCAGGCAGCAGCCATGTACTCAGGATGATGAAATTCAGCAGTAAGCCACAGGGACTGCAGGAGGTGGGCCTGATGATGCTTCAGGGGTAAATGTTCTTGCAGGTGTCTCCAGACACAGAGAGGTCGTTGGGGTGAGGGTGGATTTAGACAGGCTAACAAGTTCCCACTCTTTTCTGCACTCACATCTGGTAATTGCAGGGGCTGAAGTGTCAGCAAGAACCATCTTCTGCCTTTATTTCCTCCCTTTAGCAGCAAATGGGGTCAGGGATGGGAAGTGCCAAAAGTAATCTTTCAATCTCTTATTTTCTTAATATGAGAAATGTATTACATTTTTCTCAAGGGGGGGGGGAAGTCAAAGAAAAATTGCTTTGTCTGGAACCAAAAATTAAAAACCTCAAAGCCTTCCTTGCAAAGTGTGCTAGGAGTGACTTGGATAAACACCTCTATTGACTTTAAAACACAATCCTTTTCTTCAGAAGGAATGAATGACAAAGGGTGTATTTATCTCAGAAAGCTGTTTACATTGCCTTAACCTGGATTCACCTTTTTCCTTTCTACAGTATTTATTTTCTTTGCATAATGATCTTCTTCCATTAGCCCTTCTGCCATAATTTCATAAAAGGATTTGCAAGAATGCAGGTTTTGTTGTCTGCAGTTTTCCTTTAACCTTTATATAACTTTTGTTACCAACAAACTTCAACTTCCCACATTCTTTCTTGTTCTTTCTCATTTCATCCTCTCTTCTTAATGATTCCTCACTCTTCTTGAGTTTTTTTCTTGATTTTTTTGGTGTTAGTTTTCAATAGAGGAAACCTTTAGGACCTCTCAGCAAATGAATGCTGGCTTTTGCTCACTAAGAGCCAAAACTCTTACTCCAGAAAACTAAATTGGTGTCTTTTCTGTTTGTAAAACTTCGGTAATACAGTTTCTCCCCTTATTCAACAAAGATCCACTTTAAAGAACCACATGGTGTCAATGTTCATATATTTGATTTATTCATAAACTCACTGGAGTAGTCTTTGCTCTTATCAGGAGGCGGCCAATATGCAGTAATAACTGCAGGGCTCTTTCTCTCTCTCCAGCCTCCACATGTGGGGGATTATTACTCCTTTACAGGGTTTTACTTTACTTCCCTGGTGTCAGGAGATGTGTGGAATGTGGCCAATAACCTCATCACTCTGCAGAATAACTTGGTAAAATATATGATGGAGAAGAGCTTAAAGTTTATGGGCTTAGTTTGTAAACCCAAGGATGGCTACAAAGAGCAATAGGGTGGGGGAAGACTTGGGGATGCTACAAAAGTACTGTAATGACTGAGATAGAGGCAGGCTCAGAACCATTGCTTTTAAGCTAACACGATTGACAGAGCTGAGGAGCTCTGTGCAGGATGTTTCATCCTAAGAAAACAAAGTCGTTGTGCACCCAGCCACAGTAAAAGGCAGTGTGGTCAAAGCTGATCCAATGATGTTTTTTTCCATGTGAAGCCTGATTGAAAGTTGGAATTTAGTACCAGAGGAAGCCTTTGTGGTCAAGAAATAAGCTCATTCAGCAACCATATAGGATAATAAACTTGTCCAGAACTATAATGGTTACTACTAAATCCTAGAAGTATTTTTAAACCTAATGCTTCAAAGCTGAAACAAACCTTCACCCATCACAGATTTAAAAGTGTCTAAAGCAGGCAAACCTCCCACTCCAGCATCTTGGGCATTTCTTACCAGCACAGGCTGGTGACTACACCAGGAAAAGTTTTATCAATATTTATTTGACCAGGAAAAGTTTTATCAATAATGAGCATCTTGAAATGAAGATGCCTACACAAATACTAAACTCCTTTAAAGAGTTTGGCCCAACCCAGAAAGAAAAAGAAAAAGAAAGGGTTCTCTAAGGTACGGTTATTTCTTCAGGCTGTATTGGGCAGCTGCCAGCTTTATTCACAAAACTGCTGTTTTCCTCCTTCACATAATTGCAGTAGGCAGAAAGCCACCTCACAGAGAAGAACTGGCACATCCTTGAGCTGTGTCCACCGCCTCTGCAGGGTTTGTTAGGATGAGCTGTCTGGCAGGTGCAGCCACCGTCTTTCCACGAGAAGAATGCTGCCTGCCCTCTCTTTGCTCCTCCAAGCTCAGTGCCCACTCTCAGAGTTGAATTTTCCATTGCTGTGAATGTCAGCTTCTAGTTGTTAAGGTGCCTTTTCACATCAAAAGCTTGAAATTTTGCTCCTCTAGCATGCTAAAATTGATTATTTATCCTTCCACTGCTAAGTCTGATCCTGCCTTATGTCATGAGCACCATCAAACCAGTGGCAGTTATAGTGAATTGGGGGTTTGTGTTGCTGGAAAATGGCAGTTAATTAGAACTGAAGCTTTCTGTGCAAATGTATTGGTTTTGCTAAATTTAACTCAAGACAAGGTGTGAAACTGCTGAGGAAGGAGGCAGAGCAGGAGTGTACCCCTTTCTGTCTCTCCTGCCCTGATCATCCTGGAGAGTATCTGGCGTCCAGGCCCCTCTCCTGCACTATGGAAAGTTATTTTCAAGTGGTTTTTTTGAAATGATGCAAAATCTTTCGCCTGGTACCCTAACCAATGGATGAAGGAGCAAAGAATCAGTGGTTTCTACCCCAAGAGAGATGGATGATATAACCTGGTGCCTCAGGCATTCATTCAGAATAAGACAACAATTCCCCTATTTTTTCAGAAAAAAAGCAACCAACCAAACCAAACCAAACAAACGAACAAAAACACACACATGAAGCAAATCAAACAAACCGAACAAACCCACAAAGGAACAAAAACACACACACAAACCAACCAACCAAACAAACCAAACCAAACAAACCCACAAACAAAGGAACAACAACACACACACACACAAACCAAACCAAACCAAACCAAACCAAACCAAACCAAACCAAACCAAACCAAACCAAACCAAACCCTAAAACCACACCAAAACCAAACCAAAAAAACCCAAAGGAAAACAAAGAACCCCAGAATATTTCAATTTGATTCCTTTGCAGAAAAAAAGCAAACGCTGACACCTGCACGTTTCCCAACAGGTCACTGTTGGTGTCTCAGTTCTCCCTGGCCTTGGAGTGGCGAGGTGAACCCTTGGTGACCCACATTCATACCCACCAGCTTCTTCAGTCACCTGGCATCAAGCACTCCCTCTTCCACCAGTCCTGGCACATCTGAACAACCCAAGGTCATTTGCAAGGATAAGCCAAAAGTTTGCATTTAATAAACCGTCTCTCATAGTTATTTAATATCAGGTCAGGTAACTGGGAGACCTGAGTGAGGAGTGAGGAGCAGCCCTATATGTGTTATCCTGACTTCGCTCACCTCTTACTCCTTCAAAGCCAAGTGTACCTCACAGGTAACTAGAGGGAACAGCAGAACAGCACGTTGCAAAATCACATTCTTTCCCCTAAAACATGAAGGGACATGTTTGCTCCAGCACATTGGGTTTCACAGTGACGGAGTCTAAGCAGGTGAGGGAAACAATCCTGTCTGCCTGTGGTTATCAGCGTGTCTTCGTCTCTGTATTGCTGTAACTGGTAACAGGAGTGCAGAACCACGTCGCCAGAGAGCAACCTGCCTGAAAGCAGCCAGCAAAAAGCCCTCAAGAGACCTAAGTCTTTCCTCTCTGTTTGCCCAGGCAGTGTGGCTCGTTTGTACGTGTTGAAGAAAGTTTGACACCTTCTAGTTTCTTGAAGAGTGGATGTCGGAGCGATGGGAGAGGAAAGGTGAGGCAGGAAATCTGGCTCCCTTTAAAGGTGCTTTGATAATCTCCTGCATGAAAAGTGAAAGCCCTCAGGTTTCTCACATTGTAACATGGAGCATGCACTGCTTGAGACCTACATTTATAGCTCAGTTACTAGGAGTGAAATACTTTACATGCCTCTTGGGACATGTGAAAGGAGAGCTGCCCCCAGTGTACTACAAGAAGCCATGCCAGCAGTTCAAATAATTTTTTTCCAAGATTTTATGATCTGATGCTTGGATTACATTTGTTTAGCTGCAGAGGTGTGAGGTCTGAACAATTTGTCAAAGGAAAGAATAGCCCCAGCTCCAGACATGTGTGCACTTGGAGTCCAGCTTCAGCCATGACACTGGGGAAATCCTTGAGGAGGGATGAAGTCATAGGATGTCTTGCCTGAGACCTAAAGTGTAGGAGAGAAGAGGTTCACAAATGGTGGCAGAGTGTGGGGAGAAGTGCTGTGAGCCACCTTCCCCTCCTGCAGAGCAGGCTGGGTGCGGTGCTGGGAGATGGAGTCTGCATGGCCATGGGGAGAAAGCCCATGAGTGCTGTGCACCCACACCTGGGCTAAATACAGCACCAGGAGAAGTCACCTAAAGCTCACCTGGACATCTTCCAGTGCACAGTGGTCTGCGATGGACATCTTACACCCCAGTCAGACATCCTGAGGAGCAGAAGAGGCTGGATATGAAACCACTGTCTCAGTCGCCTGCAGTGCCCTGACAAGAAGAACTTTCACCTCCAAATATACTGTTATTGAACTATTTTCTTCCAACAGCTTTTTCTCAAATTTCAGGCTTCAGACCTTTATTTCTGTTGTTCCAAGGGGGCAGTTTAATAACACAACACAGGTTTTTTCCCCATTTCCTCATCTTGAAGTCCCCCTTTTCCCCCCTTATCAGCCTTCCCAATACAGGTCCTTCTGCCAGCCCACAACACTTTTCATCCTGTCCTGACACTCCCATCACCCCCCTATGCCCATCAGCTGCTTGCATCCACTGACATCCTGCATCTGCCCACTGTGGCAAACTAAAGCCACTCCTGCACACACACGTGTGCACTTCAGGGTTTGGGGAAACTTGGATGTGGGTTGCACCTATCAAAAATCCAGTGGAAAAGAACTTTGGGGCAGAAGAAGAGAAAAGTGAAAAAAAAGATGGACATATGGTAGCCCTAATAAAGAGTGATAAAGTCCTCTGATGTTGCTGGAAAGCCTCCCACTTAATTAACTGAGCTTTGGACCAGACTCCAAAGCAGTTCACTTTCCAAAGCTGAGATAAGTTCCTGGCTCCTATTTCCAACCCTGGTGCTCGACAAGGCCCATCCTCCTGCTTTTATTTATATTAGGGAGTCACTCATTCGTGATTCATCTGGGGCTGCAGCTCACTTCCCGTGTCAGGATACAGATCATTTATAAGGCGATAAGGGACTATATTAACATTATGACCCTGTGTTTGTAGATGCTCACATTCTGTCTCAAGATGTTTATCACCAATAAACACAGCAGAAAATCTGACTTCATTGACCTTGGCGTCAGAGCTGATTCTCTTTCACATTGTACATAAACCCCAACATTTATTTAATGTAGTGCTGTGTCGGGTCCAGTCAAGTGGAGTACATACCACTGAAGACACCAGGAGCTGTAGGTTCTCAGTACCTTTGAAAATACTGCTGTTATAAACCTGTTCAGGGTTCTTAATTGTCACATGTGACAACAGTGTGTTTTTACTGGATCATCAATTTCCCTTACACAATTTCCACCCCAAAACACAAATTAATTTGTTTTCATTTGAAGAACAAAACATATAATTACCAAGCACTTGACAAGACTTCATGGTGGATTAACAGCATTTCACAGTTGAAATGTAGGCCTGTAGATAAAAAGCAAATACTAACAGAAATTCACTTAGTGCCATCAAAATTTCCACCCCATTTCTAATTGCACTGTCATAGTTAGTGCACGCTGCATTTATTGACAGGAGTAGCTAATGTTCATCTTTTATCCTTGAACCGTATTTAAATGACTTGTCCTCTTCAGGGTCTGCAAAAATAATTATCTGTATACACTGGTCAGGTAAATATCAAACCAACCTCACAGGTAAGAAGACAGCATTAGTGAACTAACTGGTACAGGTACCAGCAACAAAGACTGAGCATGGATGGTTCATACCACTGGGGCTACTCTCTGGTTCATATTTTAGGAGTCTTTCATTTCCAGGTAACAGGTTTTGACTCTACCATGCTCCAAATCAACTGGCAGTGAAGGGTGGAGAGGAAATTCAAATTGCATCTGGTGCTCTTACAATGAAACAGCACTGGTGGGTCAGTGACTCAATGGGTCATCCCTACATATAGAAGCTCTGGGGAACTTCTCCTGAGCTAGAATAGCAGAGCTTGGTGAAGGGTCAAGGATGATCTCACCACAGCCCTTCATTGACCGTTGCTCATGAGCTATTACTTTGGAAATGAGAGAGCAAGATACAGGGTGCCCAGCTCTGAAAACATGATGGAATGTGACTTCTAGTAAGTGGTCATCACTCACTAAAAATAGAGGCACTGGAAATCACTGGTGACTTTTGACAGTCTTGGCCAAAATCAACTGTTTTTAGCCCATCTGTTCCCCCTGAGCTCAGTTCTCTCAGGAAGAATGTATATTTTGGGCGAAAGGGAGGAGGCAGAGGTTCTTGTCACAGAGTGTAAGTTGAAACAGCTTCATATCAAGAGCACTAAAAAATGACAGAACCACTTAATTTCTTTAAATGGGTGTGAGAACGTTGCCAAGTTTTGTGAGCAATTAAATTTAATGCAGAATAAGATGGCAAGGATGAAGGATAATTATATGCTCTCAGAAGCTTGGTCTTTTTGTAAATGAAATGGCTTTAGGGAGTTTTCCAGAAAAGTTTGGGCTCGGCCTTTTAGTTCCAACAAAGCCAATTGCCAATCGTGGCTCTGCACTGGGCACGTGTGACAGGACTTTTAATGAATTCCCTGTCAGATTCCCATTCAGCTGCCCACCAAACCTGACAATAATTTGGTTTTTCTTTTGCAGCTCCATGCAATCAGCCCTTGCCTAGTGTGCTAGCTTTCCCACGTACCTGCACGCTTAGCAAGAGGAGGATTCTATATACTGGACACTGAGAAATGTATCTGACAAACAAACACTAGAAGTCTTGGAGGTGATAGCGTAACAAATGCATCAGGAACAGCAGTGGGAGCACTAATTACAGTTCTTGCTAACGAGCCCAGACCTCTGAGGTGTTTGATAGTTCACAGGAGGTGTTCAGTGCCACCGTTCACTTTGCTGAAAGTCAAGAGAATGAATTCCTTCTTGCTGAAGGGAGGCACAGGCACTGGTTTGCCCTTACACAAGCTGTTGGGCACATCAGTGAGAGTATGTCCAGACATCAGCCCACAACAGTATGAGAAAGAAATCTTTAACTAGATTAGAGGCTGGTGGCAACAGCTCTATCCTTCAGACTTGGAGCACATTACTGACTCATATTCTTTTGAAGTTATTTGTGGGTGTTATATGAAATTACTAGTTTATCAGTATTCAAACAATGTTAGATGATACATACATGAAAACTCTTCCAGATTTCAGAAATGTTGTAAACCTATTGCTATTGATTCTCCAAGAAACCAGGGGGAGCTGATACAGTATTCTTTGTGTCATGCTCATTACTGTCCTGTTTGAAAAGTTTTTCTTGGGCAGACACGTAACAGAAACAATCTAATATGATTTAGATGGTATGTTCAAAATATCTGAGGGGCAATCTGAACAAGCTCATCAGTATCCCAGCAGTGGAAATTTTAGGAGGGCATGGATTATGATAAAGGTCAACAATGATTAAAACATCATAAGAATGAAGGATTAACAAACTAAAATGGGTAAATCCCTTGGATCACTCATCTGATGTTTGCTATCCACTCTTACATGTCGCAGTCTGACAGGCTACAAAACGCAGCCTTGGGCCAGACACCAACTAGTTGATTCTAAGAGAAGGAAAGATTATTTATAAGGAACTTAGCTAAGCATGTGAAAAGGTTATTTCCATTTTTTTATTATATCTTTTTCCATTTTCATTTTTTTATTTAATAAATTTATTTTGTGTTATTTTGGCAACATTCTCTCCATGTAAAACATATTTTATTTTCAACTAACTACAAAAATATTTCCCAAGTACATTCCAACTAGCTGCAAGGATGATAATCTTACAGACATTTTTCTTTTTATGGTTTCATTATATTTATTTTTAGTTGAATTGCCGGGCTTATTCTTGGGAGCCTGTTGGATCCTGATGATGCTTGTATTTGCTGTTGGGAATATGGCACAAGCAGCAGCACTGAACTGGATAACATTTATAAAGGCTCTAATAGTTTCGCTGTTGGCGAAGAGCTGAGCATGTCATTTTCCCAACCCCACCTACAGATTTCAGGATCTAACAAGCTCTGGAACAAATGTTGCATTTCAATTTTGTAAAAATGATTTTATCTATTGCTGGAAACTACTCCAGAACTTTAGAAAAAAAAAAAAAAGAAAAAGAAAAAAATAACAAAGAATGAAAGAAAGAGAGAAATATAGCTGTGCATCCTTTCAAACTGGGATGCTCCAGAGGCATGCTCACTCTGGTGGTTCAGTCCAGCCTGAATATCATTCTTTCCAAGGAAATGGGTCATGCAAATGGATCATGACCCATTGTAACTGGAAGAGTTAACTGTGACCACTGTGCTGGATGGAACCTTTGTGACCAGGGCTAGTGCACTGTAATGTGGGTGACAGGCAAAACAGTTAATGGGTATCTCATCTCCTCATGATTAAAAACACCATGATGATGGAACTACAATTTCCTATCTCTTTTTGTTCTAGTTTTCCCTTTGGTCATTTCCTGTCCTTCTTTCTTGAAGGAAGGTGCTGAACATTGTTAAGCAGCTTCTGTTGGAGATACATTTCATTATAGAGTTTGCTAATGGATCGTTCAGGAAGGAATACACTAAATGTGAGGTACAATGAGGCATTTGTTAATAGTATGTGTTCACAGTTAACATTAGTTTGGTGTTTAAGATTTTGATGAATAGTGCCATATTGGAGAAAATAAAAAATAAATAATATCTGAGTAAAGATTTCCTGAGTAAATACATTTCACAGGAGCTAAACCTGGAATCAAAGCTGTCTCCTGGGTCTGTGCTTAACCTGCCATTAGCACGGGGATGGCCTCTTTGCCCATTGCTTGTGATTATGGTGCTTTAAATAATAGCAACAATTTGATGTTTTAATATGTCACAGGTCTCACATCCCTGAGCCACCATGCACCCAGTCTCTGTGGCTTGAAAGCTCCAGAGACAGCCGTGGTTCTCGTGTGTGTGCCTCAGCGTGCAGCAAAGCCTGTGAATCAGAAGTCTTTCTACTAATTGCCTGGAGGGGTCCCGTGCGTTTATATTGGCATAACTCACGCCAGAATCCTGTTCCCTGAACCCTGAAAACAAATACTTTGGCTTCAGGAAAGAAAATGGATCCACAACAAATGGTGTAGTATTGCTTAATGGTTTCCTGACAAATCCCTGTCTCTGCTTTGGAGCTGTGAAAACAGACACAGAGACTGCTCTCATTTCAGTCTCGGGAGGAACCTGACAGGTGCAGTGAGAAAGCTGGTCAGAAGAATAAAATCCATGGGTTCATTAGGCTGTTATCAAAGGCAGTGTGCACAGCTTGGACACTTTGCTCAGTTAAGGACTGCCTGTAAAACTGGGGTAAGAGGAGAGGTCCTGTGCTGCCGATGTCTGCCATGCCTGCATGTGCTCCACTCCCTCAGAAAGGCCAAGAAGGGGGAAGGAAGGCAGGGTCTCTGTTACCTGGAATGAGGCATCACTCTCTGTGATCACAGCAACAAAGAATGGGGGCAAATCAGATCAGAAGATGAGATGAACTGTTCACATACGGAATGCGTACCCGGGGTTTGGGTTTCCACACGTTGTCTTCTTTGCAGTGGTTTTATAGTTTACTAGGACTCTCACCATGAGTTCAGTCACTGGTCAGTCACAGCCCAAGGTTCCTTCTTTCTTAACATCACATTCCACAGTAACTTCTGCACCTCGTTCAGATTCTTTGCCATTTGAAGATGGCATTGGATAAAGTTGTCTTAGTTTGTTGAAAAGTCTGACAGAACTAAAAGGACTCAATCCTGCAGCCTTGAAAGCCATCCATTGCTCCAACAGAGTGACAGAACTGGAAAGGAGTATCTAAAGTAAGAACGTATCTAAAGTAAGAACACTTCTCTTCCTCTTCAACTTTCCAGCCTAGACTAGACCACCTAGGTCCCTCCTCACAATTTATCTAGCCTTCTCCTAGAGACAGCAGCCTGCAGTCTGCAGCTGTGCTTCTCACCCTTCACCCCTGGGAAGCTTTTCCTGGTGTTTTGCCTAAAACTCTCTAGCTTCAGTTTAAACCCATTGTTTTTTACCCAATCCACTCAGGTGCAGAGGAAGGCTTTATTTCTAAAATACTTCATAAATCGATAGAAGGTAAGATGGAGCCTTTCTGCTTCCATTGTTACGTATTTATTCTTAACCAGAAATTTGGAGGATATATTAACTTCCTCAGAGCAGTTCAGATAAACCACACAGCAGAGCAATAGCTTTCTATGGGGTGTTTTAGGGAAAAGTAGTTTCCTGTGCTAGTTAAACCTGGTGTACTGAAGTCATGGGAATTTTTGCCCTGGAGTATAACAGAGCCTGGGTTTCAGCCAGCAACTGGCAGTTTTCGTATTCTTATATTTGTTAGGGTCTATTGGCTCATCCATTCTGAGACCATCTCAGTGTCTTCCAGGTAAAGGCGTGTAAAAACTGTGAAGCCTCTGATAGTTCTTGCTGGGCTGTGGCTCCTTCACCTTCCTCCAGGGGAGAGACAAAAGATCTTAAAGCAGGGATACATGGGGCTTGATTGATTTGCCTGACACTTACTTTAAGTAGAGAAGAAAGAGCTGAGTGTAATTCTCTTGCAATGAGAACACAGGTTTGAAGGAAGAAAGGAAGGAATACAGATTCTGGAAGAGGTAGAGACTCGTGTCAGAGCACTGACAGCCTCAGTCCCATCCATCACCCCGGGTGCAGACCAAAAGTCTATCAGTCACAACAGTTCATTCATGTCAAATGATTCCAGCTCCCAGCACCAACCGGAGGAGGTTTGAATCATCTGAGCTTATCACACAGAGGTTTCAGAAAGTTCACATTACAGAGCCCCAATGCATTTTACAGCTTACTTGAAGGGAAAGGACTGAAACATCCAATATATCTCCCATAGGCTGACAACCTAGTAAACACTCCAGCAGGATAACCATGATTCTTAGAACAATGGAAACATTTTAGTCAGAAACTGTAGAAGTTACAAGGCGAAGATTTATGTGCTGTGGGGTAAATAAATATTCAGTTCCTATTAATGTTAATGGGAGTTAAGTGGCTAATTCCCCACACATTATGCTGAAGATTTACTTCTCTGTGTTTTATAGAATAAATGAATTTATAGTCTTCCTGGAGGTTAGACCTGAGAAAAACAAAGAGCTCAGAGTTTACTCCATTTTTATGAGGTCATTTTTTTAAAGGAGGTTTATTCCCCGAACAGAAGGAAAGGTTAGAAGAGCACCAAGTTAAAGCAATCCCCTCCATGGGATGCCAGGGAGATTTGTGGCAGGCATTTAATCCAAACTCACAGACGGAGAGTCACGCAAAGATACATATAAAATGTCTTAATAACAGAAGCCGGAAATTTGTAACAATAATAAAGGCTGACATTTATACAGAGCCTTTCATCCACACATCCACGGGCTGGATTTTGCATTCAGAGGCACTCACAACATTCTCTTGCAAACCACATGTGATTTCACACTAAGAGGGCAAAATGCATCGAGTAGGCTGACTTCAGCATTACCGAAACTCAGCCAACATTGGGGCAGCCATTTAATGTCTCAGAAAGGCAGTTAAGCATGTTTCTATTTTAAAGCTCAGAGTGTTCTTATTGACTTCACTTGATTTTTTCATAGGGCATAGTCAGAAATGAGCATGTAGACCTTGATGAACTAGCACCTACACCAGCACTTAACAGTGCAAATAACCCACAGGATTTGTTCTTATTCTCTTATGCTCCAGCCTCCAAGATGACCCCACAAATTTTCACTGATCATTAAAAAACATCTAAAGTCAGTTTTATCAGCAAGTTGATAAGTCACAAGAATCCTTTGCCCAAGATGCGAACTGTGTGCAAACTGTCCCTGTGTTCAAAGACAACCAAACACTCATTCCAAACAATCACATTCTTCTCTTCCTCTGTTAAGGACTACTACGTGTTTGTGCTGAAATTGAGATTAGAGTTTATGTATGAGACAATTACACATTCGTTTCCCTTCCACGTGTTCTGAAAAAGAACAGCTTTTGAGCGAGGGAGAGAAAAATTCATAGAAGTGTTTTCAATAGGGCACAGTGATTTGCTACAGATAAGCAGCAGCCTTTTCTCCTTATTCAAATGTTAAGCTTTCCCAGGCAAATAATATTTTCCCCTAGCTGGTCATTCAGTCATCTATAACTCCACACAAACAAGTCCTTTTTAATAGCAGGGTCACTCTCACAGTTTCATTTTAATCAGACATCACTTTTGTATTGCGTATATTGGATTTTTTTCTCCTTTTTGGCAGCAAAACAGCCTCTCAAGACTTTTGACAATAACTCCATGCCCTTGTCCTTCATTAGGACTAAGCTCTCTCAGATCACTTTGTATTTATCAGAGTCAGTAGCTGAAGGGGTACTGCAGGATCAAGTGGACTGGGCACCCACGCACTAGCTTCACCCAGAACCCTGGTGCCAAGGTTGGGCCACAGCAATTTTCTGCATCCTGTCATTCCCCTGGCTTCTGTTAAATACTCTTGATGCAACTGGTTATCTCTGGGCTTGCCTGGAAATTGCAAAATAAGGTAGCACGCACAAATTAAGTTACAGTTCAGGTGTATTATGCTTGGCCTGGTGTGAACACAGAGCACAAATCAGTCCCTGGAGAGCTTAGGGCTAAAATGCTGGGGAAGAGACAACCTAATGATGGAGAGATAGCTGATAGCTGAGGATGTGGATGGAAAGCTACAGCTCAGAATCAGCCAGTCACCAAGCAGGGGCATGCCCTATAAACACTACCCTTTCATCCTCTCTCTTCTGCTGATTTTCTAGGCTATAAGTACACAGAGGAGTGGACCCAAGCATGATATAAGGGTTTGGATGACTTCCCCTTGTACTCAGGACAGGGTGGCTGCTGGCCTCTAGGGGTTTTCCAGTGCTCAGTAAGAGCCTCCTGATGAGGGTTATGGGTAATCTGAGTTGGGCTCCTGCTTTGTGTCAGGCTTTGGAGGGTCTCTATCTTCTCATCAGCTGCAAAAGCCACACAGGAAGACCAGCCAGCCAACAGAGACACCTAAATTATGTCTCATAGGAAGTGGTGCGAATATTCCCCAAAGTTATGACTACTTGATTTTGCACTGGACTTCCCACAAGTAGAGCAGATCGTGGAGGGAAGGCGGCAGAGAGAAAGCAGGACTGGAATGTGATTCCCTTGCATATTTAAAAGTTATTTACTATCTAGTAAAACCATTTTATAGCACCCTGCATTTTATTTTCCAACACTTCTATCGACACGCACTGTATATCAGTCATTATCTGATTGTGGAAGCTTTCACAATAATTTCCGGGCAGCTTTAAAAAGCTGCCAAAGAATTCAGTGTGGCAGAGGTTTGAACTTTATTGCTGCTTTTCACAAAAAGACTGAAGAACAAATAACAGAGATGGAAAAAATGCATTTCAATGACCTGCGCGTATGAAGAAAAAAATGACCTTTTGGCAGTTATACAGCTCAGATAACCTGTTCACAACTTTCTGCCAGTGGATTATGAGTTCCGTAGCCCCTCTGGCTTTTTTATTAATTCTTGAAGAAGAGCAATAAATAAATGATATGTTGTTGCTGAAAGAGCACCTACGAGACACAGAACAAACATTAATTGTACTTAAAGTAGTCCAGTTAGACGGGTCGTGCACATCCTAGAGAGATGATGGACAGGTAAAAAAAGAAATCACTCCATTTAAAAGAGATAGCTGACTCGACCGGTTTGTTTTTGCTGGCCACACATGAATAGGGTTGTGCCTGTACAGATTACTTTTACATTCTCTGCTTCTCCTCGGGGACAATACCTTGTCTTTTTAAGCTATTTAGTTGTGTTGATAATTTTTATTCTTTAAACTAGGCTGTTAGCCAAGGCAAATGTTTGTGTTGTTTTAAAAACTTGAAGTGTATCACTGTGGGAAACTTAAAATATACAGATAACTTCAGAAAGCATTTTGGAAAAAAATCTGTGATAATACCCCATGTTATTTCACTTTTCTTCTAGTAGTTTTATATGTAGCAGTGTTCAGTGCCTTCGCTGGCTGTTTTTCTGTCCTCGTCCCTTCCCATTACAAATACATGAAAATACTGATATGATGCTAATTGAACTGAACCATCAGCATCTCTGTAGCAACAAAAGGTACAGAAGAAAACAAGAAGCTAAAATCAAACATTTTTGTCTTTGAAAGAATGTGTGAAATGTGTAGCTGAAGTAAGAAAAACACTTTGAAGTGCATGTATATTAAATATTAGCACTAAACAGGACTCAAAACAGTAATGGAATGACAGGCAAAGTTTAATTGAAAATGACAAAATTAAATAAGACACAGCCTCTGAGTTCACATAGAGAACATTTGTCTCAGTCAAATGCTACCAGTGCTGCATACCAACGATATGCTGTGTGCTGCTGAGCACGCAGGGACTCAAATCAAAAAGATTACAAGTTTGGCTTGTGAAGCCTGCCTCAGACTCTAAGTAAAATAAAGTTAGATGGCTGAAAATATTCAAGGACTGCTGGGCACCAACCGAGAAAGCTTTGTGGAAGGAGCAGAAGTGAGGAGGAAGGTGTCCAGGCTCTCTGTTGCCTTTGCAGAGCCACCCACCTTCCCAGCAGCTCTCCTGTAGCCCAGGGGCAAAAGCAGAGGAAGATCCACCACTGCAGGGTTCATCTCTATTACCCACTCTGTCCTGCAAGTGGGTCCTGGCAAGATCCACCAGCCAATGGGATACTGCTCACTGTAGAAGGAAATACTAGTTAAGGGTGAACCCGATCTGCAGAACCTGGACTTGCATATCTGAACCCAGATCAACCCAGAGTTCAAGCACACAGATTTTGATACAGACATAGCAAGTAACTCAAGCAAGCACCCGCTGTCAGCCCAGCGCAGCATCCCATATTTTCTGCCTCATTTTTCAAGGTGAGGGCATCGTTATGTGTTTAGACAAGCCAGGGGCTGTCCTGCCTAGAGCCTGACATGTATCAATTATACCTGTGTTTATTAATCAGATGATGATCGAGCCCCAGTGTGTCCTCAAACTACTAGCGGTCCTGGCATATTAGTGTGGACCCAAATCTATACCCCAGCTTGTCCTCGGGAGTCACCATAACCTCAGAGCCACCTTCCCTTTCCAAGACACACAGAGAGGCACAAGTCCCCGCAGGTTTGTTGTTTCAGGAGCAGATGACATTAAAGTGGTATGGAGTTGTGTAATGCAGCTTTAATAAGCATGTGCTTTCTATTTGTCACTGCTTAAACTGTACTTTCATGCACAGAGCCCAGGAGCCTTGCTGAAATCTGCAAAACATTAAGGGCAGCGAAGATGAAGGGGTTTCAAACACTCCACAGGCCGGGGAGAACGCTGGCTGCGGAGGCTGCCTTGGGAAGAAGTCATTTTGACGGAATTAAAGGAAATAGTAATCAAGGTTGTAGTGAGAACTCTCTTCCTCCAGTTAATGTATTTTCTTAAACAAAGCACAGGAAGTTATAACAGAAAGCTCCTCTGTGCTCCTTAGGCACACAGCAACCAGCATCCTTCGGCTTAGCACAAATCCCCTTTGACTGGGGGCAAATCAGCGATCCTGTGTGTTAGCGGCACACAATCCTGGGCACGCTCCATTCAACCTCTCCTTTTCCCACTCCAGGGATGCTTTTCCTTTTCCGTGTCCCTCCTTAAATAGATGATCTGTTGGTGGAAAAAAAAAAAAAAGAAATGCCAGTTTTCCCTCCTTTTCACTGAACTCTGTCCCTCCAGCTCTTGCAGGCTGTAAGGTTCTTAGAGCGTCTGTTTTTCAGCAATAACCATTCCCTAACCCAGGTCACACATACTGTCTAAGTGCCAGCGACCAGAAACATTAAATAAAGTGTTACTGAAGTAACTGTACAAATATCTTTTTAGCAATAATCTGCTCGCTGTCTTTCATGTGTTTGCTAATGAGCTTTACCTCCTGTGGAAAGTCAATGGGCTCTAGCTGTACAATTTTCCAGCATTCAAAAAATATATCAGTTTTGCTGGAAAGGAGGCTGGTGTTTGTTTTTCTGCGGTGAATTTTGTTTTTATTGCTCTAACTGCAGCTTTAGAAAATGAAACGTCTGTCAAAACAAATCAGGAGTAGGAATGCTCAAAACTTGAATTTTTGGCACCGTGCTGCAACGTCAAGTGTTCATTGTCTCAACTTCTTTAAATGCTGAATATGGTTAAAATGAGCCTCAGGATCAAAAATTAATAGATGTCCCATTAATTATGTTTCAATGTGTGGTAAGCTTCCAACGCGGAACTCGAGGCCATACGGAGTTTTTCTGATGCCAAAGCCCGAGGGCTTCCCCAGCTCTGCTATTGCTGCTTTAGTCACTCTCAACACATTCCATCCCCACAGCTCACTAACAGCAGAAGAGACTGGAGAAATCCCAGTTTTGCAAACATGTGCCACTGATCATATTAATCATATTACTAGTGCAAATACTCCTAGCATTTCCCGCTGGGAAGGATAACACCAGTTGCCACAGGGTTACTTAGGCGTAGAGTTTAAACATGAGAAATATTTCCAGGTCCCAACAAATGTTCTCGAAGCAACTCAGTGCAGTCAACTCAAATATCATGGATTATGAGCTGATAGTAAAAGCAAGGATGCTAAAACACAGTGCAGTTTGTCTTTGCAAATGAACCTACACCGCCTTCTGATTAAGCACAAGCAAGTTGGTGTGCATGATACCTGTGTCCTAGAACACAGCCTCCTGGGCATAGGCTCGTGATCTGGGTAGAGGACAGCAGGTATGAAGGCTGGAGCTGCATCAGACATGCTGTCTGTGGTAATGACACATATTCTCACTGTAGTAAGTCTTCAGCTAATGAGTTAAGAAAGGCTCAAGAGAGAAAGCTATAAGCTGAATAGCACTATCATGATATTAGAGTTCAGATAACGCTGAAAATTGGTCATGGTTATGATACTGCTTATTAATAATTAAAACAAATTCCCAGTGGGGTCTGCTAACAATAATAACAACAACAGCAATCAAATATCAACAATGAGCTAATAGCTGTACAGAGAGATGTGTGCTTAGGCTTGTGTGCTACCAGACAGCACATACAAATCTTAATGTGCAAGTTCCAAGTCCATGACTGAACAGGTGGCTTCAGAGAAATACGGGTAAATACTTTTCTAAACAGAAAATAAATAATAGAAAGCACAGGCAGGCTACCACATGTAATATTTTCCATATGCAACTGCAGAATCACAAAGTCTAGAGATGAGTAAGGGGGAAATTATTCTATGTCAACACTAGGGAAAGTTTCAGAGGCCAAAATACTCTTGAGTCTGAAGTCAGCCATGAGAATATTCCCTCAGTGAAGAACCATGATTCTCTGGTAATAAAATAATGGAAAGAATAATGCATTGCACTTGCACAGTACTGCATGGGACATAGCAAATAAGGACAGTGGTTGCATGTATGTAAAAATAAACCCCAGGCTGGGCTCAAAGCCAGTTCTGCTGTTCACCTACACTGCTTTGCTGCTGTAGCAACCTGAGTCAGCTCTGGGGTGAGCCATCTGGCAGTTCAAGAAGGGGAGACTTGGATGTGCTCACCACACTGCACAGCTCACCCGCAGCATACATGGGACCTAGAGCTCCATGCATAGCTCCGCATCTTCCCTCTGCTCTATCTGCCTGTGTGCTGATGCCATGTCATCAATGCCAGCCAGACAAGACCACTTTATGTCTTTCCTAGAGGGTCACAACGTTAACTGCCTACCCTGGCAGAAGGGAATTTTAGGCATTTCAGGCTGAATTCAACCTGCCTACGAGGACAATAACAAATGCAGGATTCCATGGTTTAAGAGTTATCCAAGACTTCAGGACAGCCCCAGACTAGCCAGTTAAATATTGAGGTAGCCAGAGAGATCACCTCTGTCTAGATCTATAGGATGAATCATGGTGTCCACTCTGGACAGATGCCGTCCTTCAGCAGCACAAAGGAAGGGAACAGTTGACCCAAGGGGTTGCACATCACCATTCCCAAACACCATGCAGACAAAAGGCTTGGCTGGGACATGCTGAAGGAGAATGGGTATCCAAGAGAGGATCTGCTGGCCATGCTTCTCCTCTGGCTAAGTAGCCACCACCCCTGAGGTTGCTCAGTCACACTGTAGGTCCAACAACTATCTTGAAAAATCAAGAGTAGCTATTTACTGCTCCCCCTCTTCTCTGCAGTCTGCCAAGTAAACGTTTGGACTGACAGAACATGTTTAATCTAAGGAGGACTATCTTTATTAGTTTGTGGTGTCATTTTTCCTTTAAGTTCCATTAATAAAGTTTTGTGTGTCTTTAGATGGTGTTTTATTATGACTTTTAAATGCTGACATAAATCCTGTTGTTCATCAGTATATCTGCACTGATCTTGTTTCATTAATTCCTATATTTGCTCCTGCAGATTTTATTAATTTTAGTAAGTATATAATTAGATTTTTAAGAGCCATCACTAAACTTCTAGCATTTGAAACAGTCCTCAGAGAGTCACCCTGTAAATGTGACCAGCTTCAAGCCTTTTTTTTCCCTTTACAAGGAGTGCTGTAAGATCCTTTGTTTTATTCATGCAATGTCGCGCTGTGTAATATCACAGCACTACATCACATAACACATCCAGTGCTGGAGGAGTAAATCCCTTTATGTTTCTACATTGTGTTCTGATTTGCAACGTTAATGCTGCAAGTAACATACAGTGACAAATGAAAATTTCAAAAGAACATACCATTTCCATTCCAGACACCCACTATCATTTCCAGTAATGGATATCCAGTCTGGCTGTACGTTTCTAGCAGATTGTAACTGTATGGCTGTTAAAGTACCAGTGATTCTTGTGAAACTACAAACATGCAGGTAATCTGTGAATAGTAAAACATTTCCAAGAACTTTGACTTTTCCATTTCAAAACTTGTTATTCCCCCTAAATATATAATAATAACAACAATAATCATGACGATAGTAATAGTAACAGTCAGTGGCAGAATCCCTGTGAAGTGTCTCCCAGTAATACACCAGTGCACAACTAAATCTCTGTACGTGGCACAGAAATTCACCCTGACAAACCTGTCTAGAAAGACCCAAGATTTGATGACTAAAGCACGGATGTCATCAAGAGGCAATTTTCATTCTAGCTCTTGACAATCTCAAAGGGTTTCCCACTTCTTTCTGTGCCACCTGGTTTACACAAACGTCGCTACCTTCCCACCAAGTGACCTTTCCACCATACCCTTGGTGGAAGTCCAAGTCTTCAGGGTTTCAAATCTGCCTTATCAGAGTCTCCGTTTCACCTCACCAGAAATAGCTCAGGCATCTGCATATATGATATTCCTGCTCTGCCTGCAGCTGTACTAATCTCTGAAAATGTAAGAAAAGAAAAATGGGGGTTAGCTTTTGAAAATGTGACCTTGGAAATCTAGAAAAAAAGTTTCACCGAAGATAGCCCCGTCCCCTCCTCCTCGCACACCTCAACCACAAGTTTAGGTTTGTTCAAGTTCTGGCTTTTCCTGAGGCCTCATTCTCCATTAGGAAGTTTTATCCTTTCTTTACTAACTGTTTATAGCAGAGGTAAATCCTCCCAGCTGCCAATGAAGAGTGAAGAGGTTCCCACAGCACTGCTATCTCAGGGAGCACTACAAGCCTCAGGGGAACATTTAAGAGGAACATACACACTGCATGTCAGGACCACTTTTTTTTTTCAGGCACCAGTGATTTGAGCTTTTAAGTATCTTCTTAGCTATGTCAGGACAAGTGACAATACCACAGGCAAGGCTCACAATTCTGTGCTGGCACTGCATCAGTGGTAAAGCCTGGCTGAGAAGCTGCAAGAGTGCCTGAAGATAAATGAGCCCCTGCATCCCCGTATCGCCGAGCCGTGCTGCTTTCACCCCCGGGATTTCACAGGTCACATTGGGCTCAGCAGGTCAGTAATTCTGCCTCTGCAGGGAGGTGTATTCAAAAGTCACAGGTAAAGAACA
Organism: Actenoides lindsayi; assembly: GCA_025331215.1. Lineage (NCBI taxonomy): Eukaryota > Metazoa > Chordata > Aves > Coraciiformes > Alcedinidae > Actenoides > Actenoides lindsayi. Next base: position 26,023 of record WTSP01014344.1, on the reverse strand, counting down.
GCCATCATCACAAAACCTGGCTCAGCTCTCAGCTGCACCAGGTTCTTGCTTGTAAACTCTGCTTCTGTTTCCCTAAAGCTGAGCAAAAGTTGTGCTGAGAGGCTTTTCACATACCTTAGGATGGCCTTGGGGCTGATGCAGCCCAGCCCAGCTGCAGCCAGCTGCTGGCCCTGCCTAAACCTACCATGTTGTCACCCATGGGTGAAGGCAAGGACAGGGGACAGGCAGCAGTGAGCCAGCCGGGGCAGCTCTGCTCTGCCCAGGGCTCCTGTGCCGGGGAATCCTCCACTACCCCGCAGGGGCAGCTCCTTGGCTGCTTTCTGCTGCCTGGGCAGAGAAAGAAGCCTACTACCTGGACCAACGTCCAAGGATTTAGCCCATAAATCTCAAGGCTTTGATTATTTCCTTTCCTTTTATTTTTTTTTTTTCCTTCACAGATGTTAACATTTTCCAAACAGTTATGTGCTCCCTTGGTGAAGTGAAAAGAAAATAGAAGCCATGTCTGAAATTACACAAAGGATAAAGTCGAATAGCATGCACTGGTTTAACGAAACAATCGAGATTAGATAAGGAGCATATGCCCAGTGCTGGAGCTGAGAAATTAGCAGGAATACAAAAGACATTTTTAGGACGTGTTTCTGATATAAAGTCACTTTCACTCAGAGGGGAAATACGCTGTGCACTGAAACTGATCCATCAGGTGAAAACCTATTGGAAGAGACGGGATAATACTATTTCACTGACTGGACAATTTTCTTCTTGCTAGAAATAGATTTATTGTGCCTTCTCAGTCAAAGCTGATAGCATTCAGCATACTCCCATTTACCCCTCGCCGCTTCTGTCATCTGACGTTTTTCTATAAACAGACAATGATTTAAGATTTCGGCAGAAATGAAATCATTTTGCCTGGTAGAGGAAGGTAAGCTCTGAGACTGTGCAATCTTGATTATACAGATTTAACATGAAAATACACCATACATCTAAAACTTGCTTTCCTTTTTATCCCCAACTTAACAATTCGGCAACACAGATGCTTTCAGCATCCATCATCCAGATAATGGTGATGAAAAGAAAGATGGATAAACCATGCTTAAGATATTTACTCAGGAAAGTAAATTTTAATATGGAAGTACTTTAATAAAATCTGGGCACTCAAAAATAAAGGTTTTCATCTTACAGTCTGTTAGCTGAAATGTGGCAGTAGAGATGTACCAAATACTTCAGAGAAATCTGGAGTCCTTATTTAGAGCTAGGATGCCCAGTTTAAATTGCATTCAAATGAGCAGTTTTCACTGGGAATGTGATAAGTTTGCCAGTCAAACTGACAAGAGGGAAGGTTCATTTCCACTCTTGAGGGGCCATACAGAATTGATGGAGATTTTTCATAATGTGCTGTAGAAGCCTTACACTGATGCTGTGGATCAAGGACTGCTCTGTCCTTCTGACTCTCCCTCCAGGGGAGCCCCCTCTCCCTCTGTGGGAGTCTGGCAAGATGAGCAGCCTATTTTAGGGACTCAAGTTAAAGCTAAACAAGAGAGATTACGCCTACAGATACAGCAATTTCATTTGCAAAGAAAGGCTGAACCACTGCACCATTTCTGCAATTATTTCTCCGTTTTTCCAGTTACATCATATAGAGCTGTTTTGCAAACTCAGGTGAGATGTGCAGTTAAGCACATACACACAGACACCTATCCCAGCAGTGAAGCAATGAACTGCTACTCAGTCATCCTCGTGGCACTGCTCTAAGACCACTCCTCACTTTAAATTCCCAGTCTGACATCCATATTATTCTTTGTTCAAGAAACAAATCACTCCCATAGCACACAGGCTTGCACAACACAGTCATTAACCTCATATATATGATGCTTGCCTGATGCTGTTTCCAACACATCAAAATCCCTTGCCTGGAATACATGATCTCTTCGTTCTCCCTTCCTATTAAGAGGAGTCACAATACATTTTTTAGAAGGCTGTATACTCCCACATAGTGAGGGGAAACATGGTGCTGCTCCTGTCTGTGGGTATCTTAGAAAAGAAATTCTTTTGTCAAAGAAGCCCCACAAATTATAGCCTAAGGCATAAAAAAGAGATCTAGATCCCAACTCAGATTTAGATGTGAACATGCTGTGATCAAAGATCTTGGAACTAAAGATAATTACACCCTACTGCAATGATCATTACTGCTTTAAAAATAAATCAGGCTGGTTAGAATCTTTTCACCGAAAGCCTTTCCAAAGCAAAAATGGGAGTTGAATCAAATACAATTTTAGGAAAATGTTATTTTTTAAATATTTAAAAAAGATATTACAGATTTCTAGGCACAATTGAGATTTTTATGTTAATTATACTTTCACTTGAAACAGAGGTAACATTCACATTTTGTTACCTTTAGAAATCTCCCACCAAACATTTCAGTTGAAAAAATGTTAAGCAGAAAACATTCAGTCACAAATTTTACGAGGAAAAAAAACACAGCCTCAAAAAAAAAAAATCAACTGGAGAAAACCAAGCTTCTAAATTAATAAAAGTAGGGTTAGTTTTTATTTATAAAAGTATGGTTTTTAAATAGGCATCAACCCAGCCTTTAAATGTGTGAGCCCAACATATTGTCACCAGTATGACTGTAACTACAGTCATTGCTGAAAGTGACTGGTGGCATACTGGTGTGCTGAAGTGTTAATGTCTCAACACGTGAGTTAAGGAATTGATTGCTATTGTGCACAATGGATGTGTCTTATAAATTAGATGGATGAAAATCAAAATCCATTATTACTTTAAGCACAGAATTAGGTGAATAAATGTAGAACCTATTTTCAGATTTTCAGCATTCCTACACCATTAATCCTTCTCTCTGCTTCTCCCATTATTACCATATTAAGTTAATAAACCTATAGCCAGAAAAACCATCACAAAGTCCACTGGTAACTAATATAAATAATTTATTTCAATTCTGAGATTAATCAACATGTGGCCTAATTTTTCTAGCTGTAGTTTCTTCTATGTGTAGAAAATGCACAGAATTTCAATAGCCATTTCAGAATCCTTTTTAAAAATTGAACACTACAGATCATATTTTCCAAACCTGCCCGGCCTGTCTCTTCTAATTAATGATGTGGAGTACTAAAATAGATCGCTGTGTATTTTGTAAAGTGTTGCTTGAAGTTTGTCTTGTATGACTGCCATTGGCTTTCACAGCTGTTGCCATGAAAACTCCAAATCATTATAAAAATAATAGATGTCAGCACAGCAGAATAAAGGCAGCACTTGCAAATACCGTGCAGAGAAATGAATATGCCCAAGCGTGCCATCACCGCTCTGTACCAGCGACCGCTCCTGCAAACCGAGCCCCGTCCCAGAAGAGAGATGGCTGTGACGAGTTCTTGTGCCTTGAGCTCAGCACCAGAGTTAGCACCAGCACCTTTTGAATCTGTTTAGCTGAACTGAGGGCAATGAGTCATTTCACAGAAGTCAAAAAATGATCAGCTGAGTACAGCTTTTGATCACGATCCCTTCTGTGGCCTTTCCCTGGCCATGGGCCACCGGCTCGCCTTGGTCTCCCCTGTGAGGTGGCCAATGGCCCACAGAAGCTGGCAGCTTCCACAGGAGCAGCATGGGACCGCGGATTCTCTTGCTGGTGAATCTATTCATAAATGAGTTCTGTTTAAAACCATCCAGCTGCAGAAACTTGGCAAAGGGGCTGCTCCACAACACAAGCACTAACTCAGTTGTCACTCTGGATACAGGGCTTTTACACAATGTGACATTTGCACTGATGGATGATGTACCCAAACGTGGTGTCTATGTAATAAATGCATATGAGTGAGTAAGCACATTTCATTCCCAAACAAAAATCATGCCTAGGAGAACAAGAAATCAACAAACACATTAGGGAAGTGAAAGGTCATGGGAGGCAGCTTTTCTCATTAACCCTTTCACTACTGAGAAGGTGAAAAGAGTAGTCACTTAGTCAACGCAGGGAGAGCTGAAGGTCTCCCTTGCTTTCTTCCTTCCCATGCATACCACCATCTAACAAAAGAGTACACAGGGATTTCTGATATTGCAAAACATTTTATGTCTTGGTGTAGGCAAGAATCACTGAAATCGCTGCCCACAGTAATCAAGGTCTCAAATAGTCTGGCCTGTTGGTTATAACTTTAGCTTCTGCCACTGAGCCATGGTACCCAGCAGAGGTGGAGCAGCATCACACCTCTATTAGTATATGCAGGATTTCATTCAGTTGGTGTCTTATGTAAATGACCCACAAAGGATGAGCATATGCTGTGCTGGGTGAAACCTTGCCCACCGTATGCACTACATGATCAGCAGCCCTGGCCTGCCTGCTGAGTCCTCCAGATCCCCCAGGGTTTGTTCCACCAGCACAGCCTCTCTGCCTGTGTGCAATCTGCTAAGCCACCGTTTGGACACTTATTGCTTGGGCATCCTGATGTCCTTTTTGGCTTGAGTTACAAGGCAGAGTTTCACATACAGCCAACGCCTCTCTCTTTTCAGAGCCAAGTGCCCTCAGGGCCACAGTATGGAGAGTTATCTCTGTTTCTGAAACAATCTGCCATTTTTACTTCATCACTGCATATCTTTCTGACAATGTTTCAGATCCTGAAGAGAAGTCTGACTTTTCATAGCTCTCCTAAATTCCCTGTCACTGCAGAACACCTATCCTTTCCTTCCCCTATTTAATGAGTGTCATTTCAATGGCATCTTAGGGAGGGGAAAATTCTCTTCCTTCTCTACATCAGCGAACAGTCTTCCTCTTCCTCATGCTGCTAGCCAAGGCAGGAAGGGATCAGGGAACCAACAGCAAAGTGATCACAGAGCTACTTGTGGCACAGGAGAAGCCCTTTCTGCAGTGTGCTACCCCCCAGAAAGCTCTCTCCAGCGATCGGGTGGTCCAGGATCCAGAAACTGAGAAACACTGACAGGGAGGAACAGGCTTTCTCTGTTCTAGTCCAACACCATTTGGTGTTTTCTCTTACCGGCTGTTCTCTCCACCTCACTGCACAGAGAAAACACCCCAGAGTATCCTGTTCAGAGCCACTTCCTTACCCTACATCCCAGTGGATGCAGCTTCTGAAAGAAAGCAAGGATGGAGTGCTTTTGGGAATCATTCCCAGCATATGGAGACTGCATTCTGCAGCAAGCGAGGGCAAGTTCCCTCAGCAAGTGGAAAATGGGCTTCACCTCCCTGTGGTCTCACTGTGGTTTGCTTCCCTTGCGATATTATTTTTGAACAGCAGGCAGGAGCTCTGTGTTTCTTGTTCTGTTTAGTAAATCCAATAACCAAACCTGGCCCACTTCTGGGTGGTCCTTGCAAAATAGCATAAAACCACGCCAAGGCCATGTGATATAATAATCATAAGAAACACAGGGATTGCTTTGACAGATACCTCAAAATCCATTTTTCAAGAAATGGGATGTTTCAACCAACGTGTCCCTTCCATTTGTGGGTTTCTTTCCCCTATTCCTTTTACTTATTCAGTGCTTTTGTTCTTCGTTCTGGTAAGCCAGAATTACCAGCCTGGAAAATGAAGATCACTGATGCATGATGCTTGACTTGGTCTTAGGCTGGGAGACGTTACAGGACACAAAACGCCTTCCAGGTTAAAGAATTTGGATCTGAATTGCTAGGCAGACTGACTGCTTTCGTGACCAAGAATAAGAAAGAGAGATGCAAAAAGCCAGCCATTAAAGCCCGAACGTAAGCATGGTTTCCTTTTATTTTCCTGAATACTTTGTGGGTAAAGTTAATGCTCAAGGACTAATCTCAGTGCTCGGGGCCAGCACGAGCCTTGCCAGGGCCCATCTGCCCACACACCCGCAGCTCTGCCAGCCCCCTTCACTCGCGGTCCCGCCGCGGGGCCCCAGCCCTCACCCGTTACCGGTGCCCTTCCGCCGTGACCTCCAGCGCCCGCGGTCCAGCTCTGGCCCTCCTGGCTGACATCCACCCCAGCTCCACCAGCATCCCTGCCCTCCCGCCTCTAGAATTGCTTTGGGAACATAGCAGCTCCTGGGGCAGAGACGGACGCTGTCAGATGGGCTAAGGGAAAGGAAATAATCTGAGTCCCTTCTGACTTGAGCAGATGTGGAACCAGGAACAGGGGCTGCTCACAAACTCACTCTGCCATCTGGTCCCTTGCAGAAGCGGAGGCACGGCAAACCATCAGCCAGTTCATCTCCCTGAGCATGCTTAACTCAGAGGGAAAATAAACATTATATTTCATCAGTAACACACTCCTTCCCAGCTACCAACTGTTAATGATGTTAACTAACATTTTTTCATTCACAGTTTTTTACAACTGCATTGTACATATGCACAGTCATTTCTGGAGAGGATAGGAACCCAAGTCTCTTCAGATTGAGAAGACAGGCTGGCCAGAGACACTGTAGTAAATTCCTGTTCTGATCAAATTAACAATTATTTGGAGCAGAAAGACTCTTCCTTCTTAAAAGCCTGATCCAAATCACATTACATCAGATTAACTTTTTTCTTTTCTTCAGTTGCCTGTGCAGCAGTGCCTAACTGGGCATCTACACTCTTATTTGTCACTGCCCTGATTTAATTAATTGCCACAGGATTAAAAATACTGGTTTAATTCACGCTCACATTAATATTAATCATTCTTGTTTCTTTTCATAAACACGGTCCCTAATTCAAGCATCATAATTTTACATAGCAAACATAGCCCAAAATGTGATAAATGAGAATTCCATGATCAGAGGTTGGCTGATAGAGAAACACGGCACAGCAACATGACCAAAGCACAACAATGAGATTGATTTTTCTCTACTCCCAGCTGCTGCGATTTGCACCAAATCTGTCTTGAGACAATGGGCTGCCATGAAGAGAGAAATCAGTGCTGGCAGTCAACTTTAGGGGGGATACACATCCTCCCTCTCCTGCTGGCATGGATAGACATCTGGATGGACAGTCATCGCACCCCTGGGTGCCCTGTCATTTCCTCACAATCTGGGAACCCAGCTGCTAAGCTGCAGTTACAGAGATGCTCAGGGTTCGACAGGCACACCCGGACCCTCCTGCCACCTTCACCCCACTGGCACCTGGCACTGCACAATCCTGCTCGCTTTCCTTTGCCGTGGTACCTTCTCACAGAGCTGCTTCTGCTCTCCCAGCATGTACATAATGTAAAAAAGACCGTTCTCTTTGTATTCAATTAGTGAGGGAAAATGGTTTTGTGGTTAATGGACCAGGTGGGGACTCGGGAGATGTGACTTCAGTTCCCAGAACTGCCACACGCTTCTTGTGCGTCCTTCGCTTCCCACGCAGCCTTGTCACATTCATCCCAGCCAAAAAGAGAGTAACAGAGCCAGTGGGATTTCAAACAGTAAGCCCGGGATGCCAAACCCACCCAGTCTTCAAAAGACCTGGCACCAGTGACACCAATATGCTGCTGCCCGCGCACGGCTTTGTGCAGCTGGGGTCACAGTCTGAGCAGAGCGCGGCTCGGCGCCGTCCCTCCTTCTCCTCAGCGGGAAAACTCCACCACAGTTCTTCTGACTACAGTGATTTAGTGTCTGTTCCCTTGCACTGCATCTGACCGAGCCAGCTGGGGTGCAGGAAAGCCGAGGACAAGCCGCGATGAAGGGGGCATCACCGCTAAGACAGAGAAAGGTTTGTATACCTGCCCAGGCAAAAGGTCAAATCCTTTATTAAAAAAATCTGTAAACAATTAAAGTAGCCACGAATATGGGAGGTATGAGTGCAGCCATTAATATTTAGGGGAGTGGAGGAAGAAGACAGAGAGATGAAAGCTGAACACCTTTTTGAACCTCAGCCAAAGCTTTATCAACCCTATAACTAAGAGAACATATCCTGCTCAGCGAGACACGTATTCACCCTGTTTCATTACATTCTGTTCTGTCCTCAGTCATGATAGATCCTGCTGAGACTCGTGTTTAACAGCTCCTTCCTGGAGTGGCTCGAGCAACAACAAGAAAAAAAATATTGTGAAAGTCACACCCCATTGAAATTGCATCCTAAAGGGACCTGGCGAGTGCAGTAATTACCAGAATGACTGTGAACACCAGGGCCACACTTGGCTCAGGGACTGCTGTACATGTTAAAATTAAAAAGGACTTTAAGCAGATGCAAGAAAAGTGGAAATTAGGGACCAAACCGTAGGCACAAGAGTGATTCATCATTCCTGATAAGGAGCCATTAGGCTGGATTTTGATGGGAGCAGAACCCGGGGAAGCCGGGCTTTCTAAGCTTACAAATGCAGTGTAATCCCCAACTGTTTTCAGATAATGGAAAACTGCATTAACCTTCTAATGCTTCCCTGGTGACTCTGTCACATTCGCCCTCTTAGAAGCCTCTCTGCTACTTTTTTTGCACCCTCTGATTTCTCCAGATTCCTATTTCCATCCTCTGGGGCCAACGCAAAATGCCTTGGTACGCCAGATCAGAATCCAGCCCTTTGTTATTTCAGCCAGAACAAGATTTCTGGCTTGTTTTAGCCATCAGGATAGCCTTGACATGCTTTGACTTGCCTGCACCAAAAATGTAAACAGCAGCGCTAAGTACAATAATTAACATTGTGTCTCTGCAGATGTTTGTTTCCCTTGATGGAGCTTGGAATTTGAGTGGGGAAAAGCAGGGTAGGCAGCAAACAGAGGCTAATGCAGTCTGGGGCAAACTTCCCAACTGCAGTTTTATAAACAGCTCAAGCTGTTCTCCCTTCTATCAATGATGTCACTCCCAATCTTATAGCGGGCTGTAGCATTACTATCCATCATCTGCCAGCTGCGAGTCCTTCCCAACCATACAGCAGGAGACACATAGAAGGCGACTGGAGTCTTGAAGCATTTTAGCTTCACGTGACTGGAAGCCAATAAGCTTCAAGATTCCCTGGATTTTTCATAGAAATTATCTCACCCAAGTCTGCAGATAATGCCGTCTAACAGTTGTAGGTTATAATTTCCAAACAGCAAGATAACCTTCATCATCAAGCAAAGGCAAAAATGTCATTAGCAGATAGAGAGGTGATTTAGCTCAACCTAGCCATTTGCTCACAGGTCTGAATTTATGTCATCAGCTGTGATGAAATGAGTGTTTTCTTAGATAGATACGGACGACTAACACAGCACAGAACTCAGCAATCTTCAAAGGACTCTGAGTTTTAAATTCTCTGGCTAGAGTCAAGCATTTGTCTTTCTTATCACTTTCACTCAAAGGACGTGTTTTTGCAACATTACATCAGGTTCATTTGCCAACAGAAGAGGCCAAAAGGTGACGTCCAAGAGATGAACGCTGCCTTCACTTACATGACAGTAACCCATCAGCTGCACTGGGATTACTTGGTGTTTCCAGTGAAGGACTTGACAGCAGGACCATAACAGCCTGCTAGACCATTTCTTGTATCACTATCGCAAGAGCTCTGTAAATCCAGCACTTTCCAGCTGAGGCATTTCAGATGAGATCTCAAAGTTGAGATGATCAAATAGCTAGTAAAGAGGTGACTGAGCAAAGAGTAACAGCAGGACGCTTGCTGCCTTCCCCTGTCCAAAAAACGTGTTAACTTAGAGTAATACTAACTGCAGAGTTGTTCTGTGTCTAAACCTATTTTGTCTGCAATTATAGCCCTTCGCAGCATGAGAGCTGGAGGCTTTGGGAACAGGACATAGTCTTTAACAGGGTCACCTGCATGTTCTCTTTCTCTTCTCAAATGACAGCACCTTGTATCCTCCTTTAAACTCTTTCTGAGCCAATCCCGTGTGACTCCTTGTGGTGCTGCTCCCATCCCTCAGCAGGCCATGAAAATCAAAGCAAATTTCATTTGCTTTGGAAGCAGATGCCTTGTGAAAAAGCCTCTGTTTAGCAGCATGGTGGATTCATTCCTCCTGTAGTCAAAGGATTTTAAGTTTAGTGAGGTCACACAGTCAGAAATTGGCCAACTGAATACTCACCAAAGAACCTGTGCATGAGTCTCATGTGATTCTACCTTCAGCATAAGGTAGAACATTAGGGCATCTCTCATTATTCAAACAGTGAAGTAGTTTCACTGCAGTACGTTTTATTATTATATACAGCAAATGTTGCTACAACAGTTTTACTTTCCTGCAGCCTCCCGTGGGCTCTCAGCAAAAGCAAATGAAGTGAGTGAAGAATGATCATGGGCACCAGACTCCTTCAGGCATAGGAAAGGCTGAAGGTGACTGACTGTTTTATGCAATCCATGACTACAAATCCTGAGCTGGTCGTTTGCCACTTTTCTACCAAAATAAACAAAACATGCCCCTACTCTGTGCATGCAATTTTCCACAATGCCATGAACTCTGCAGGTGACAGCCTGGGCAAGGCAACAGAGCCAGCTCTCTGCACACACGCTGATTGGATTTCAATACACAATTGTGACAGATGTAGATATTTTTCAAAGCTTTCTGTGTACTGGAGCAGTTGAAATGTTTCTTACCTGAGGCTACCTGCCAATAACTACTACTATTCTTTGCAGCTGCAAACACCGTCAAAATGAAGGCAACGTTCCAACTGAGCCTGGTGTTCAAACTCCAGCTCCAGCTTTAGGGTATGTGAAGAATTCAATCAACCTACTCGTACATATTGTTGAACAAAGATAAGTTGGTTTTTGTGCCTGCAGTTTCTGGACAGTGGTATCAAGCTTTTTGCTGTATCTAGCCAAAGACTCACCTAAACCCAGATGCATCACTACGTTAGCGAGGCTAAGTCATGCCAGTGTCTCAACAGTGACATTAAAGAGAGCAACACTTCACCTCCATGGACTGAGACAGATGGGTCAGCTGGGAATACCTAGGCAAGGATGACCAGGCAGTTTCTGCACAGAAGCAGCTAAAGAAAAGCACCCTAGCACAATGCACTTAGCTAACTAACACTTACCAAGTGCATCATTTCAAACAAAACCAAAAGTAGCTGCAATTCCAGTCTCTGCACTCCCTTGTCTTCAAAGAGCTTCCAAAGGCAGCTTGAATTCTTCACTCTTTTGCTAGCATGCATGGAGTGACATTAGAAGGCACTTCTGGCACTAGCTGTTATTGCAGCCCGGTCACTGCAGCCCCCCGCCAGGCAGCTGCTGGCAGGGCAGAGGAAGGCAGCTGTGCCGCTATCGGACACACACCAGGGGGGTTTGCACAGCCCCGCTCACAGCTCCACGACGCAGCGGATATCAGCCCTACACACTAACTATAGACTTGCTGAAACATTATCATACATGAAGGACTAATTAGGTGTGCTGGGCCATTAGCCATCTCTGAACATTGACTGATGAAAAACATAATTAATGGCAGCTTTCATAAACAGACTCCAGAATGGTGAATTAAATTAAAAGGAAAACAGCTGTTGCTAATGGAAATAAGGACCACTTTTTGATTAAAATATCTGCCTGTCTTTCTGTGGGAGTTTTTCCAGAATGGTGGGATGGAAGAGTGTAACAAAATCTGGGAGCAGAGAATCTGCAACGCTTCCTGCTGAAGAAAACACAACTTCTCTGACTGATGAGTCACAATGTTTTCCTTTTGCAGATTGGAGTAGGGGAAGGAGCTGTACAATTGCCTTGTTCATCTTGCTGCCAGTCTGAATGGCTTTATAAACTCTGTAGATCAACCCTGACATAAAATAATCCAGTTCAGCTTTAACATAAGGTAATATTTCATGTTACATGAACTCACAGATATATGAGAGTCTAGATTTCAGAAGCTATGTGCTAGTACAGAGGTCTGAATCCAGAAGACAACATCTCTACAAATCTCACTTAAGCACATCATATATTGAACCTGACACCAAACTGCAGCATTGAATGCACAGCTGAGAACTTCTATCAGACGGAGACTTCTACCCAGAGAGAGACACTGTGGACTCAACAAAAGTTGCTGATGTAAATTAAAGGGTTTGAAGGACAGAAAATGTTAGAATCAACATTTTTTTTTTCAGGTCACGAGGCCTTGCCTTCATGCTGTGATGACTCTGATCCTCTCTGACAGGTAGTGCTGCAAGAGGAATCTACAGTACAGAAGAGTTATCATCCACAGACACTGAGCAAAACAGCTTCATCTGCCTTCATCACATTTCCTGTGTGACACAAGTCACACACCTGTGAGGTGAAATTCTTCTTTCTGAGTCCCTGAAGTAGTTTACTTTTACATTTACTTCATTGAGCATAAAAATTTTCAATGTGATTCCAAGTGCCATTGTGACCTGTGTGTCAGTAGACGGGACCTCCTCACAGTTTTACCCGGTGTGTTTCAGTGTGTCCTCTCCGAGGCTCACAGATGCTTTAGTCTGTCTTCATATAAAATCTTGAATTGTGGGTTTGATTGTCTCGGAGGGCCTTGAGCACTGTGTGTTACAGATTAATACTGGTACTTAACTGTTGAGAAGCTCTTTGTAGATTTGCACCCCATTCTGTACCTGGGGCAGGAGAGCCTCTGCTCCCTCAGTCTTCCTCTGCCTTGTTCAGAATGATAGATCTTTTCCATCACTGATGCCTGAGAGCTAAGACCTGGAAATCCTATGCCCCATGAAGCCTGCTGACAAGGAAATGCATGCTCCATACCACCTGTGCCTTGAGGAATGAAGGCGTATGAAAGGCTGTGTTCAGGCTGCATTATCAGATTCAAAGTGGAAACTAAAGAGAAAGAAAGGTCTGAAAGATGAGCCAGTCAGGAATGCCTGTTGCTTTCACCTTTGATCCATGTGGTGCTTTGATGTGGTATTTCAGTCCTTCAGACAAGGTAACTTATCCCAGTCTGCAGCTCATGGCACCTCTGATAGTTACAAATGAGGCAGCAAGTCATGCTCTTCCTTCTCACTGAGGCACTGCCAGTTAGCAACATAATTCAGTCCCAGCTCCCTTCCCATCCCCATTTTTTTCTCTGCCTGGAGAGTCTAAAAGGAAATTCCCTCGACTAAATACAAAAGCACTTGATGTTCATCTAATGGCATTTCAGGGAAAGGAAGCATAAAACCACACAAGTTATTCATCTCCATAAAATGGTTTTATCAGGGGCCCAGAACACAATTCCTTAGCCCAAGGAGGTCTGATCTTCCTCGTGAGATGCAAATGCATGACATTATGTGCAGAACGGGTGCTACTTAGGAACCCAGATAGATGCAGAGCAGGCATGTGGGAATGATCAGCATAAAATATTTCCTTTTAATGATGTGCACACTTCTGTTCCTCTGAGGGAGAACAATATGTGCACTGAATACTCCAGTACATTCTTCTAGTGATATGGAAGTCTTGATCTGCTGGTGAGGGCTCAGACTTGAGATGTTACTTTTATCACAGACTCACAGGTTTCTGCCCCTCCATCGCTCACAACCACTTAGCCTCCCTGTGCCAGGGTTTTTCCAACTGCAAAATGGAAACAAAGTTCATGTCCATTCACAGTCTGGACAAGGAGCTGAGCTGGAAAACCCTGGCTCTGAACTCCCTGCAGTCAACAGCAGCATAGAGTTTATACTTCTCCCGTAAGGTTATCCCTTCTTCTTCTTTTGCTCTCACAATAGCACCAGCATGAGCCTGCACTCTCAGCCCCAGCATGACTGAATCATGTCCAAAGGAGCCCCAAACCAGCACGAGAACGCAGCCTTTCTTGCCAGGGGCCTGGGTATACAGCAGAGAGGTCCAGCTGGGTGGGAAAGGATCTGTCAGGCTCAGCCTGGTCAGTCTGAGGTGGTGGCACCAGAGCTGATCACTGCCCCTCGGCTGGAAGCTGCTGTCACAGCCCGGCAGCTATGGCAGAAATCACAGCTCACAGCCACTGCAGTTCACAGTTCATTGACATAAATTAAATCACCAGTGTAAGGTAATACAGCAGACTGGGAATTGCAGAGGCCAAGGACCTGGCAGACATTTGTGTCTCTCTCCCCTTCCGTTATGAAAACAGAGGCTTATACCCTCACTGCTCCAGGGACACTTGGCACAGTTTGTCTGTTGGAGTCCCAGGCAGCTCACCGGAGGGCACGCAGGAAATGTGTGTCAGCGCAGATCGTCGCGCAGGGTGTTGGATTTGTGTCTCCAGCGGCCCAGGCAAACAGCCCCCCCCCTCCCCCCAGGGGACTAACCTTTCCCCCTGAGCAGGGGCTGGCTGTAAGTGTCAGCCCCAAGCCTTCTGGTTACCACCTCTGCTGACTGCCAGGAGTGCGCTGGTCAAGCCGCCCTGCGAGCAGCTGGCACGTGTGTTATGAGGAGCATTTATTCTGTAGTTGCGTTTCTAAAGCCCCATTGAAAGATCTGTCCCAAAGAATAGAAGGAGCGGTATCAGTTTAAACAAGTTTAAACAAACTCCTTAACGTGCATATGAAAAAAGCCCTGGAAAAGGAGCAGAGCTGGAGCTATTCTTCCTACCTCCCGTGCAGGCATTAATTGCACATTATTCATTAATCTTTTGCTCTTCAGAGCAAACAGATCTGTTTCAAGACACTTGCGTTACGTAAACGACCAGCAGCCCTCTGGATGAGTGTGTGAGTACACATCCACCCAAGGGAGCATGGCAGATCTGTCGGAGATTCTCATTTCCCTGTGCTACAACTGGCAGAAATTAGCATCACTGTGCGGCTTTGCTGGGCTGGTTTGGAAATCGGTTTTACAAAGTCCACCCAGGAACCCAAAGATAATTGCTTAGCTGTTGATTACGTTAGGAACAGAGATGCTCTCAGGAGCAGCACTTGGAGGGAAGCAGATGTTTGCAGGACCACTCTGAGGTACAGGAGGCATCTCACTGAGGTGTGATTCCCTAACAGTCCCTGGCAGGAGGGAGATTCCTGCTCTCACCCACCAGCTGCCTGTGTCTGCTGCCAGCCCCATGTGCTTGCTCTGCTCTCAAGCTATGAGTGGAGTAGATCTGCAGTTCTGGGTCTACAACTATTAGTGCGCACTGCAGTGATATGTTTTCATGGTTGCTCTATAGATGGCATCATTCTGGAGCTGGGGCCATGAAAATAAAAGGAAACTAACAACAGAGCTGCAGGAGAGGGCTAATTTTCTTTGGGGCTTTGATCTGTGTAACACAGCTGCTATCTTGCTTAAAAAAAAGAGAAAAGCTATATGGAAACAGAAATGAGGGAGAGAAAGGTGGAGAAGCAAATGCAGGGAGCACAGAAAGGTGTTCATTGGTCTCTGTCATGCTTGGACCCCACATTTAGGAGAATCAAACACAAATGCTGCTCTGTCATTTTTTGATTCAATAGGAAGGCAGGCAGCTGGTCCTGTGGGGAGGAGGATGGAGTAACTGGTAATCAGCACAGCAGGGAGACATTCTGAGCTGGATCTGGAGCCAGACTAACTGTTGGCCAAAGTCGTCTCTGATATAAAACTGCCAAAAGCAGCTCAGCATTCTTCACCTTCCTTGAGCTTCACCAGGGACAAACCTGGCCAGGCTGTGCTCAGCCTGGATAATGCAGCTGTGGTAGGACCCAACCTCAGCAAACCAAACAGCCTTGTGGGCATTTGCCAACCTGACACCTTCGAGTTCGTGAACTGCAGAGGTGCTGGCCCACGTGTTTCATTTTCCCTCGACATCCCCAAGCAAAGCGAGTCAAGCGTGCCTTACCACAGCGCCTGGGAGACTGCGGGCAGGAAGGGATCAAATTTTCCAGTTTTGCCTCAAGCATGTCACCACATCAGCAAACTCCTTTGCCTAATGCCAGTGTGTTGTGTGTCACCTCGTATTTCACACAACACAACACAGTCCAGCGATGCAAGTCCCTTCTCCTGATGGCCAACCCATATTTATGGAGATAGCAATTACCAGGAAGCCAGGATTTAGGGCACGCAAGGGCTGGTGGTGGCACAGAGCCCTTGCTACTGGTGGGTGGGATTCCTTTACCTCTCTCTGAACTCCTGCCTGGCCACTCAGCACATCTCCAGCCTCAAGAAGTTTGCAGATGTTTTGGTTTGAAGCACCAGAGGAGGGGGAGAAGCATGGGAGGCTCTATCAACACTTCCCAGGGAATAAGGTTCAGCTCCTTTCACCTCATCTTTGGTCAGGAAACTGAGATGGGGGTAGGCAAAGCTGCTGAGCCTCCTTAGACAGAATACCTCAAGAAAACATGCGGAGCCAAATCATGTCCCATTAACTTCTCCAAGCCCACCATCTTCTACAGCTATGCTGCAGGGGAAGAAGACTGGTATTTGGACCATTACCTAGGTCCTCTGCTACTGAACACTTCCCTGTCTCTAATGTGCTCTCATTCACAATGGTGGAGAAAACCACTGCTGTTAGCTGTGACACTGAAACACCAAGAACAACCCAGATTCAGGCACCTTAAATCCCACTGTGGTCCTTGTTCTCAGTGTTTCCTGCTGACTGTGTGCTTCTGATGGCTTCTTCTACAGACTTTATGGGGGACATAGGGGAAAGAAGCCAGAGTGGACATTCCCATACAAGGAAAATGGGGTGGCTGTGTCAGGATAACCATCCAGCCTTACTGGCACAGGCTGGATCCATCCGTCCTTCAGGTACTACAATTCGGACATTGGTCTCTTTTTTCCCTGCAACTCAGCTCAGGGTTCCGAGGATCTTGAACCCTCTGTGGTCAATGGTGGATGTACTCCAAGCGTGGGAAGATGTGACCACCCCTGCAAAGCACAGCCAAATGCACTGGGCTATCTTTCCCAGCAGGGATGTAACAAGGACAGCAGAGTCCAGAGATGGGGCCATATACCCTGGACACCACAAAGCCTCCCAGATCAGCCTATACATGGCAGCACAGATGTGGGAGATCAAAATACCCCCCTGCCCACTCTGATCACTGCTGCCATCATTCACAGTGCTCTGGACGATCCTCTTCCAGCAGTGTGGGTGAGTAGGGATTTCAGGGTGCAGGTGATTGAAGGGGATATTTACTACTGCTGCAGACTAGCTGGAGCCCACAGGCAACAGCTGAAGGCTCCTGTCCTAAAGCCACCGGGACATCAGTGGGAGGTAAACTAGTTGAGTCTAGGCTGCATGAGTCATCCAAGGTCGGACATCCATGTCTTCAGCGGGATCAAACAAGGATAGCTTGGAGAAAAACAGATTGTCAAATCAGCATCATGCTCCCTTTCCTCAGTTTCTTCATGTGTAAACTGGGGACAATAAAACATGTTCCCCTGAGGCCTTGCTCTGTGGAGTGGAAGTTCACAGATGGTGCTAAAACTGTTTCTAGAGACACTGTAATTATTATATCTGTGCAACAGGAAGAAAAGAGAAAGAAATAAGAGCAGTTCCTGTCTTGGAGCTGCCGTTCTGCTGTTGCTTGCAACCTCTTTGTTTTGATTTCAGACATATAGTTTGCTCTTTTTTTTTTTACAATGTGATGCTATTTAAGGCCAAAAGAGGATTTCATCATCTTCCCATGGCCATTCTCAGCTGCAGCTCTGACCCGCCTTTCTCACCTTGCTCCATTTGGTCTAATAAACTTTTATTTTTTACTTGGACTAGTTTCCTTCCCTGTGCTCTTATGTCATCTTTGTGCTTATCTCAGAATCTAGCATTTCCCATTTCTAAGCACCTCTGAGAATAGCAATAAACACCATGCACAAGAAGCAGCATCTTGGCATAATGCATCAGCTGCAAGCAGCAGTCCTAATATGGAAAACCAGTCTGGAAAACTGTGATTCCTTCTTTAGAGGATACTCATTTGTAAGCATTAAGAAAAGCTGCATTTATAACAGCTTCCGATTCTACAGGAAAATCCAGGCAAAAAAAAAGTGAAGATTAGTTAAGTAGGAACCTGCTCGTATGTGCCTGCTGCTGCTCCCAAATAGCACTGAATAGAGCAGGGTCATTCCTTCTTTCTCTCTTGTTTCAGAATGATTTATGGCTAAATGCTATGCATTACACAGCAGTCAGACTACTTCTGTGAAAGATAATACTCATTATTTCTTTTTCACTGTCTCATTGATTATTTTTGCATTGTAACGTGCAAAAGCCTATTCAGGTCTTTATTAGTCTGACTTGTTTCCTATGTTTATGAAAAATACCTTTCTTTGATAACCATTGTTATTGCTGGAATGAATGTCAAACCATGATCTACTGTAATCCATCTTTCTGAATTACCTTCTCTAATTTTATTAGTTGAAAAAGCCACCACCTAATTTAAAGAGATAAAACATTCTGGAAGTGGAACATTGCCACTAATTAGGATAACAAGAACACGGCTATGTATTGCTGGGGATACTGGAGTCTAAGCTTCTTTTTCTAATACAAGCACAGGCATCTTTTTCTGGAACAGACTTCCTTCTCATTCAGAAATTCTGCTGCTTTTGGGGAAACTATTGACATTAATCCCCTTATCTATGATTCCCTTGGGAAAAATGCTGACCAGGACTCAGCAGGTCCAGATTCAGGTCCTGGGTTTGCTATAAATACCCCACGCGACCTTGAGCGAGCCACTATTGTTCTGTGACTTGGCTTTTCCATCTGTAAAATGGCAGTAAAGATAAATCTTGTGGTTTATTGCCAGCTCTTACATTATGCATATCTGCAGGGGAAATGCTCACTGAATGTCTTCATGGCTTGATTCCTTATCTCCATAAAGAAAGAATAATAATACTTCCCTTGTCTACTTATTTTGATTACAAGTTTTTCATGTATGGATGTACCTGAAGTACTGCGAGACTCTGCCATGGTATGCAAACAACACATTTCCCTCCTCTCTTACTCCAGACACAGTACTGTCCAACCTTTGAATGTGGGTTTGAAGAGTAGCTTCAAGCTAAGTCGCCTCGGCACTCCAGTGTGTCACTTGTGGTGGCTTGACCTCTCAAGGAAAGCTATTATATTAGTCATCAAACTGATTGACTTGCTCTAAAGCACATGAGAAGCTCTCACAGAGCACTCTGTGCAAGCTAAACAGCAGGGTAACATCATTGCTATGGTCAAAAGCAAACAGCTACGAGACAGAAACCTTTTGAGTTCATGCTGCTATTTCTGTGCATGGACATCTAACCACTCCTGTCTACCCAGCCCCACAACATCTGCTCAGCTGAAACATGCATCCATGGCAGCTGGATGTCCCTTTTTGATCTAAAATCTTTGGATACGTCTTACAAGAGAGAGACCAGTAACAATTTTTTACATTTGATACATCAATTTAAATACAGATCTTCAACTGACTACTGGGGAAGTAATTGGTCTAAGCAGAGATATAAATGCTTACAATGGGCAATCTTTTATCTTTGCTGCAGAGGTGACCTAGCACCATGATGAAACAAAAGATTTAATATAGTACCCGGCTGAGGAAAGGAATTTTGCACAATATTGGATGACAAAGTTGTTCCATTGTTTAAGTGCCACAGGCATTATGAACCTGTCACAAGACTAGAGTGCGAGCTCATAACCTGTAACTCTCACATCTGCCTTTGAACAAGGTTGCCTGCCTAATTATGTATGTGAACTATGTCTGCCTGTAAACACCAAATTTTTGCATCTGAATTTTGATTAAAGAATTCTTCCCAGCCCTCCCAACAGACACAACAGTCTTCACTGTCTACTCAGCTTGAAGTAAGACTTGATTCCACCTGGATTAATTGCATTTCAGTAGCAGGGGAGGAATACAGACACATGTGCGGGACCCGTTCTATCTAAACTCAAGGCAACATTTGAATGTAGAGCAAAAGAGGGCATAGGCTAGAGGCCATCCATTGCATAGGCTCTCTGCATAACCAACTTAATATTCTTTTCCAGATGTTCTTCTCTAATTCATTGTATGCTACAATCTGCTGTTAAAATTCTGGTAAAGTTAGATCAATATGAAAAGACAGTTTGTTCAGATGCAGTTCTCCGGGAAGAGTACATAATGCCAACAGCTTGAAACCAGAGAAAATAACAGTTCTCCTCTGTTTATATTTCCAGTGGGTGCATTCAGATTATAGCTTATCAAGATAAAGAAATTATGGGCGACTATATCTAATCTTCTGTTAAGAAAGCTGGAATACCAAGAGCTGGTTAAGAAACCAAGGGACTGAATTTTCAAAATAGCACAGGCGAGTCTGACTCGCATCTCCCTGCCTTGCAGCACCACCTACAGAGGGGCTGCCAGAATCACACCCACTGCCCAAACGGGAACTCCCAGTTCACGGGTGAAATAAATCCTGGTTCAGTGAGTAACACACTCTGGAAACTCCGAGTTTGACAGCCCTGAAGCGTGAAAATCTTCTGCTACAGGATTAAGGCAAAAAAAGGTCTATTTTCCCAAGATCCCTTCAATTCCCATGCAGGAAATGCACCTCCAGCAATGTCAGAGCTAACCCAGCCACTTTGCTTACTTTTTCTTTAGAAACTTCCCTGCAGAAGAAGTTTTCTGGCAGCCAAGTGTCCCAGCTGCAAAAGGATGGTGGGATTTTCCAGGGCAAAAGGCACTTAATGGTCCATTAATCCTACCTTTGGCACAAGCCAATGGTTCAGGCTTCGAAAGACTGCAATATTTCACCTCCTTCATGTATCTACTCAATGACACAAGATAAAATGTCGTGGAGGTTGACCTTCATCTGATCACCGAAGCATAAGACCTGTTTGCCCTTGACTTAGCCTGGGCAGCTAAACAGCAGTGCTACAGGGACTGGACGGTAAGAAAGGGGTTTGTTTGCAAGCACAGTTTAGAAGCTAGCTTTTGAAATATGGCTCTATCTTCCCATTTAAAAAAAAAAATAGTAAGTTGCTTAGCTAGTCACCTCCAAATAGAATGTTATTCTGAAACACAGAGTATTGTTGTCTTCCTCCAGAAGCCCGATCCAAATGCCACAGTAGTAACTGGAAAACTCCCACCGTTTTGGATCAGACCCTGGCTGTGGGAGGCGGTGGGTGCAGGAATGAGCGAGTGCGGGCAGCATTGCTAACTCATTGCTCATTATGAACAGCAGAAAAGAACAGGCACTTAAAAAGAAAATGAAAGGGCAGGCAAAGACACAGGCTCCAAACCAATGGCAGTGAGCTTTAGCACCAAGAAGCAGTAGCCCAACATATTAACAGGAAAATATATTTAGGGACACATGCTGTCTCAGGAGGGGAAAATATAATCCTTTTTATGAATGGATCAAGAGCTACCTTATACTAGATTGGTTTGCTCTTGCCATGCTTGTAGGAAAGATCACAGAATGTTACAGAGTCACAGAATGTTAAGGGTTGGAAGGCACCTCGAAAGATCTAGTCCAACCCCCCTGCCAGAGCAGGATCACCTAGAGCAGGTCACATAGGAACGTGTCCAGGTGGGTTTTAAATGTCTCCAGAGAAGGAGACCCCACAACTCCTCTAGGCAGCCTGTTCCAGAACTCCGTGACTCTCACAGTGAAAAAATTTTTCCTTATGTTTCTGTGGAAAGATATACCAGGACCTAATTCTTCTGATGGTTAAACATTTTCTTCTCATTTCCAGCCTACATTTATTGATCAACAGACAGGACAGATCTACAAGCTTTTTTCTGTTTAGAAAAATAGTTACATTACAAAGTCATCAGGTCAGTCTAGCACTGTCCAGATGCAGTAAATGCGTGTTGCATTTTAGCCTGTTTCTATCTGCCACCCTGTCTGGTATTATTCTTTCCTGCTAAATTTATCCTAAAGTCTCATATTTTATTTGGATCAGACTTCCCTAATTTTTCCTCTTTTTTAATGCTGGAACAATTTTACCTTCTGTCAGAGCGTGTTGTACTGCTCCTGCGGAGATGCTGATACTCAGCCAGATACAGTCTTGATAGGCTGGTGCTGTTAGATGTCTGGGTCAGAAATTAGAGTATTTCAGTTGAAAGGGACCTCTAACAATCCCCTAGTCCAAATTATCACCACACTATGATCTTTATGATTTGTGCCACTGGGATGAGCTAATTTCTATCTCCATGCATTCATTTCCTCTATGTGCAATTCCACTACATATTATGCATTTGAGCCCTGCCTCCCTCCCTTTCACCACCCCTACCTCTTTTCTCCTCGTCTCCTGGTATGTATGCCTGAAGAACATTTTGCTATTTGTTTTAATTTCCTTTGTGAGGTCTAACTCGGTTTTGCTTCTGGCACGTTTCCCTTTATGCCTACATTTCCTAACTTCTAAGAAGTAGTTTTCTTTGATTAATCCTTTTTTCCATTCCCTCTACTCCCTTTGCTTCTTCCTAGTATCCGCTTTGAAGTGGTTATTCATCGAGTTAGGTCTGGACCCCTTCCTTGCAGAGCTTTATCCCTCTGTGTACAAGTCCAAATACCTTTTATAGCCTCTGCTTGAATACCAAGGCTGCACCAACATTCAAGCTTTCTTCAGCCCTGTCAAAAATCACAAATCAGAAGATATTAATTGCTGCTGTGTACCAACTACCAGCACATTAGGCTTCCCATTAGGCTCATGTTCACCACCCCACCTCCAACAGGTTTTCCCCGTGCACGCATCCAGAGATAGAAGATCACGGGGAGACTGCCAACGCCAGGAGAAATTCCTCTCGACCTAACAGTCATGGCAGCAGTGCCAAGAGAAGGCTGGAAGGTCATTAGCTGAAACTGTTCTCATAGAATAAAAAATTGTCACAGTAGATTAAAAATTAGCATGAAGAAATGAAGTACACACATATATTTTGAAAGCCTCTGTCAGGCAGCCAAAATGAAAGCAGATTTCACCAGACCACGAAAAATGAAACGCGTGCGTTAGTCCTTGTATGACTGGACCTTATTTCCTTGCTAAATTCCAAGTTTCGGGTCTCTCCCGCTGAGGCAGAAGGGCTGCTCAAGAAAACTCCCCAAATGTCTTATAATAGCAAAGCAATACTTTATTTCTATTTCTCACTGTACGAGCTTGCCCCGGTGGTTAGATAAAACGGGGTAACATTTCCAGAAAATGTGGTTGTGATTATAGTCACTGTTCCTACCATATGTGTAAATACCAGTTGTTTTTTCAGGGGGGTTTTGTGAATTTAAGCTAGGGAGTCTCATGATGACCAGAGTGCAGCAGCTGCCCTGACCACACCAGGCAGTGGCCACTGCTGTTTTCACGAAGGACACGTTGGATGTCCCTCGGGGTGCGGGCACAAGGTGCAGACCTGGCAGGAGGTGCGCAGGATGGAGCCCAAACCCCACCTCGTGTCACATTGGCCCCGTGCAGGGAGGAGCCAGGATGGCCTGACAGAGCAGCAGGGAAAAAATCATTTCAGTTTGCCTTTTTAAAAAGCCACTTTCAGAAAGTTAAACCCAATGGGCTGGACTACAGGAAAAACTTCTCCACTGAAAGGGATATTAGGCAGTTGTACAGGCTGCCCAGGGAGGGGGTAGAGTCAGGTGGAGAAAATGAACCACCTCATCAAACTACAGATTATGAAACTGGGGCAAGAGACCGGACTTTTATGTCCCCAGTCACTGCCCCTAGCCCTGTTAAGAATCAGAACCAAACCCAGGGCTAGAGAAAGATTAAGTCCTTTTGAAATATTCTATGGAAGGCCTTATATTACCCAAATGGGAACATCCACAGAAGCAGGAGAGGAGATAGTAACTGAATACATAAGCAGTTCACAAAACCAGCTTTGGGAGGTAGAAAAAGTAGTTTTGGGAACATGAGCCCGAGGCCTTGATGGTCTAGCTCACAATATAGAACCAGGCGATTATGTCTGTGTTAAATCTCTTTCAGGCTCACCTCTGGAATCAAGGTGGGAGGGCCCATTTCAGGTGTTACTAACAACGTGTACTGCAGTTAAAATCAAGGACCACGCTGAATGGATACATTATACTAAACTTAAGGAAGTACCTAATACACAATGGAAGTCAACACCCGTTGGACACCTAAGACTCCGTATCCAACGATAGGATGGAAAGTGATTTTGTTCATCATGACACAAATTTATGTGGTGGGAGCATGGAATCAAAATGCACGTTATATACTAGTACAAACTGTCTCACAGGTTTTCAACAAAAGCAATTGTTGGATATGTGCTCATATTCCTGAACATGGGGGAGAAGGGATCTCCTTGGTTGATATACCTAGACCTAATGAGAAGTTTACATCAGAATTATGGGTAAATACAATGTGGGACAAGACCACGAAAACAAATCAAAAATTAGAAATTATTAGTCCCAAGACTGACAACCCTTACTGCAGGCGTGTTTGGAGATGTAACTCCCCAAAGGGAATGGAGAAAACAGATTGTGCTAGGAGTGTATTTGTAGGAAACCACACAACCTGCAACCAACCAACAGAGTTTGAAACCTCTCCATTCCTTAGTACTGCACGGCTGGCCCCAGAGGGACATGGATAGTATTGATTATGTAACAATACAGCCTATAAAGTGTTGCCCGAAAATTGGAAAGGAACTTGCACACCAGGTGCTGTGGTCCCGAATATGACAATACTTCCCTCTCTTCAAACTCAGAGAGGATGGCTGAGGTCAAACAGATTCAAAGAAAACTAAATCCCCTTGTACAAAGGCCAACCCTTTTTCGTAGCTTTGCGCAGTGGTTCCTTCCCTGGCTAGGAGTTAGTGAACTAGAGAAAGCACTCGTAAATATCTCTGCAGCAATGGAGAATATTGAAAATAGAACAATGGATGCAATACAAGCAATCCAAACAGAAATATCCAGCCTGTCAGCGGTAGTGCTACAGAACAGAATGGCCTTAGACATATTACTTGCTTCATGGGGAGCAGTGTATACAATAATAAATACTAGTTGATGTATGTAGATCAAAGTGGAAGGGTTACCACAGATCTGCAAGAAATTTGGAAGTGGACTAGAATATTGCATGAGGTGACCAAGGATGATACTTCATGGGGTTTCCAAGAACTGTGGGACGCATTAACTTCATGGTTACATAATTTTGTTTGGTTAAAAAGACTTTTTATAGTATTGGTAGCGTTCACACTTTTTATCTTTGTACCCATATAATAAATGATTCAGTGTGCCATTTATTGTTGTAAGAAGAATATGGATGACTACAACTCTTGGAAGAGAAGCCAAATTAAATGTTGAGTGCTAACAGGCAAATATTCTAGGGCAACCCTGTTGTGGGAGGCCTCGGCTTGTTCAAGGGATTAGAATGTGAGTCAGATAAACAACCTTGAGTGAACATCTGTACACCCTTGAGGAGGCCAGAAAGTCCTGAGAAAAGAACCGCCAGTTCACGAACAGAGAAAGCTGCCAAAGTTAACTGTGGACAGGTGGTCTTTGCTTGGGCCAGTCAGGTGTGGGCACTTGTTATCAGAAGGGTTATAAAAGGGCTTGCAGCCACAAGAGGTTGGGAGCACTTGCAGCATGAGCTTTTGGAGAAGTAGTGTGTGAGACTGATGAGTCTGTCTCAACAATGACATGTTGAGACCGTATAATGACATCTGGTGACCCTGATGTGATAAAGAAGAGGAGGAGCTATGGAGGTGAGTTGTGGGAGCAACTCATCAAGTGGTGACCTCAAAGGAGGGAAGGAGCTGTGGAGGTGAGGTGTTGGAGCACCTAGTCAAGTGGTGTCCCTGACCAACCCCTGGACTGTGGAGAAAGCAGTGGAGATGGAGGCCAGTGAAGCTGAGAGCAGCAGTGGAGCTGCTGGGTCTGTGGACAGATCCTTGACACCTGATGTACTAGGTGAGACACTGGGAACATGGGAGAGTCTCTCAGTAAAGAAGAAACCAATGTTTGAAATGTGTTAATGAAAAAAAAGGACTTAAATTGTAGTAAAAAGAATGGCTTATGAGAAAAGGACTCAAATTGTGGAAAAAGAAGAGCTTCCAAGTCTATACAGCAACAGCATTTAGCATCTGACTGTGGGAGAAAATTGAGGAAAGTTAACTGATAGTGCTATATGTGGATGTAGGGATGTAATGGGACTATTATCTACTTAGTGCTTGCTGCTAGAAATGTTAAAAGACCTTAAAAAGCGGTGAGATGAAGATCAAAATTTAGAAGCTTCCCGAATTTAGTGCCATTACTGTGCCTGTTGATCCCCCCAAGGAGCCCAGAATTGAGCCACTGCCCTTCCTGCCCCCTTTGGACAGTGACCCGGCCGTGGCTCATGGGGGGAGGAGCCCCTGCCAGATGCCGCAGTTCAGCATCCACTGCCGCTTGTGCTCGGGGGG